>QXVZ01032162.1:0-42754 GCA_008931825.1 Phallusia fumigata
CTCAAAACTATAGTTAAATTGTCAGATGAGCATTGAAATATTGCTGTGGGTAAGCCTTCTGCTCTATTCAGTATGGTTGAAAAAAAAAAACAATAAATAAATAAACATTAGCAATAGGCACTAAAAGATTTTCGGCACTTTACGTTCGGACACCTTTGCAAAACTTCCACTCACCCCGAGGTGAACTATTTAGCAGTTAATAAGCACTGATCTAGAAAACTAACACATATGTCTTATGGGGTTCAGGGAGGAGTTAAGGCGGTGATTTGGTCAGACACGATTCAGGCGGGCATCATGGTCGGAGGGTCAATCGCGGTTTTCATTAAAACAACTATCATTGTCGGTGGTTTGGACAAAGTGTGGGAAGCGGTGGAGAGAGGACACAGAAACACAATATGGAAGTAATCAAAAACAAGCTGGAAAATGATTTATTCAAATCAGGAGTTTAAAACGTTATCTGCGGACATAAAATTCCAACGCTAACTTATTTCACTGTCCTAGACAGGAAAATTTATGTGACCTTGCTTTGGGCGCCGGCAGAAATTTTTTTGAGGGTGGCGAATCTTGTTACATACATCCTTTTTTGTTTGTGAAATATTTTGATAGAACATGTATAATAAAGTATACTTTTCGGAATTCCAGAAGCCCCAACGTGCCGTAGCCCGTTTTTCGTATGCACAACGCTGTAGACAAGACCTTAATGCGTTTCAGTTGTCTTCTTAAGTTGTCAAGAAATTGTCTGTCTGTAAGTTTCATTTTTTACACACTTTCAGTTTCGACTTGGACCCCACCCAACAAAACACCTTTTGGTCAATAGTGGTTGGCATGGGAACAACGTGGACAGCAGCAGCTTGTTGCAATCAGCTCATCGCACAACGATATCAGTCCTGCAAGAATGTGAGGGACGCCCGAATGTAGGTGAACCCATAAATGCGACCAGTGCTAAATGAAACTTCCAAATCATGTTTCGGCTACTTCAGATAGATAATGAAACTCTGTCCATAGAGTAACTGCCCGACTTCAGTTTTTTGTGTTGAAACAAAGGCAGTTGGAAATAAACTCAACTCATCCAGGGTCCTTCGAGTTGGTTTTTGAAAAAACAAACCTTCGACACGAGCTTTTAAAATGTTCAAAAATGCGGAACCAGTTTGGCACAAGCAGGAACTTTTCCACGGGTTAAAGCATGGTCAAGAATTTCGCAAAACTTAATCGGTTTACAAAAACCCTAATATGAGGTGTACAATCAAGTCTACAAACAAATTACGTTTCTGCCCTTTGTACAGAGCTTCGTTGGTGTCTGGGCTACCAATGGCTGGACTTCTTTTCATTGCGGCGCTGAACGGTTGCGCAATGTATGCTTACTTCGAGGGCTGCGACCCCTTCAGCAGCGGCCAGATAGAGAAGATGGATCAATCCATTCCTTACCTGGTTGTACATATATTTCGGGATACACCAGGAATGGCTGGACTGTTTGTAGCGGCAGCGTATAGCGGGATGCTCAGGTATTACATCAAAGAGGAAGGGTTTATTTTTTTTTCGACACGATGTGTAGTAGAACAATGGGCTGTTCTCACTGCTGATATCAAGCTGCCTGTGTTAATGCAGTTTCTTCTTCCGAAATTCATATCCAGACAAACTGAGAAAAGTGGCATGACCTTCAATAATTATGCCACGCTTTTGTATCTTCCTGCATTTAAAAAACCTTTTAACCAACTAAATAGTATGTGTGTTTCTAAAAACATTGTAACTTGCAGCTAATTAGCCAAGATGCGCGTATAGTTCAAGTTTTAACACTCGGGACAGCGACCGGGGGCAGCACGCCGAATGGTTTACGAGTTCATATTCCAACACATTTTGTGAGCCAAGCTTTGCCACCTTATTTTTTTACTACAGTGAGGTCACCAACATGAAACGCAAAGTCATTAACATGTTGATATAAATTGTAAACTGCCACACTACATTTAAAAGGGTGCCCACACCTCTTTTAACATGAGTAAATAAATCATGCTGTATTTTAATGCAAAGGCTTTACTTTCCCTCAGTNAATGGTTTACGAGTTCATATTCCAACACATTTTGTGAGCCAAGCTTTGCCACCTTATTTTTTTACTACAGTGAGGTCACCAACATGAAACGCAAAGTCATTAACATGTTGATATAAATTGTAAACTGCCACACTACATTTAAAAGGGTGCCCACACCTCTTTTAACATGAGTAAATAAATCATGCTGTATTTTAATGCAAAGGCTTTACTTTCCCTCAGTACTGTGTCGTCGGGGATAAACGCAATATCTGGTTTGGTGCTTGAAGATTTTCTACGAATATGGTTTCCCAAATGGAAAGATTCAACAAAACTCACAATCAGCAAAATACTCGGTCAGTATCCCAAACCTGCCTACAACTCTCTCTCGGCTTTGTCTAACCGCTCTTTTCCATAGGACTGCTGTTTGGTTTGCTGGTGACAACGATGGCTTACTTCACTGGTTACATGGGTCAAACTATAATCGAAATATCGATAACTGTTGTTGGGTTATTTGGAGGACCACTACTTGGTATCTACACGCTTGGGATCTTTATGCCATGGACCAATTCAATAGTAAGTAACAAAAACAACAACATGATTGTCGGTGGGTCATTTTAACCACAGAGTTAGGCAGGGCCTGGATAACAGTTAATGTGGTGGTGGATAAAACATATTTAAAAGGCGTAGCCAGAGAAAGGGTGAAGGGTTCGCGCTTCACCAAAATATCTAAGCTACAGATTTCACGTTTGATTTTTCGTTACAAACAATAAGTAATTTTCCGCTATTGTCCTACATCTTGTTGTTTTCTAATGCGAGTCGGGCTCATATCAAACAGTTTCCCTGATAAAACTCAAATCTAGTACATGAGCGGGGCAAATAATTTTTGGCTGGCAATGCCAATATGTTGTGTGCGCAAAACAAAACGTGCTAGATTTAATAAAGTGGGTTTTACCACTTTCTCTTTCAGGGAGCCATTTTAGGGCTGGTGGTAGGAATCAGTTTATCGACCTGGGTTGCGGTCGGAAAACTAATCTACGGGCCGAAACCAGGCACACTCCACATATTACCACTCTCTACTGACCAATGTTTGGTGGAGAGCACCCCGTCAAACTACACCGCGATGTTCGACACAACGACATTTACCAACGCTTGGTCAAATACAACTATTGCCGCAATGCATTCGGAAAGGTAATTTGTGTTAATACGGATAAAATTTCGTTTTTTGCTCATGTGACTTATGGGTTTTTGCTAAAATTATGATTTCGAATTGTTTTGGCACCTTACAGGTAAATTAGTCACGAGGCCTTTCGTAATTTTTTTGCGTCACAGATTGATTGATGTAGGCTACAAAATACAAAAATACCGTTTATCTTCAGGCCTGCAATTGCTGACAGTTTGTACGCGATATCTCACTTGTACTTGGGAATGCTTGGTCTTCTGTCGACTATCGTTGTTGGGTTGATCACATCCTTTTTAACAGGTAACCTTAACACCACAATAATATCATTTAGTTTGCAATATGATGTAATGTCATAGACTCGACAAAAGTCAGTGCAGGGGGCTGGTTTTGATCCGTGTCAATTTAGCGTAAACAGTGCTACAGTTTTGTATTTTCGTGTTAAAACTTTCGTCCACACCAATCTATTTTCGTAAGTTTGGTATAAGACACAAAACGGTAAGGCGCAAATCCATGCGAAATCGCCTTAGCTTGTCATGGGGACTTGTCTCTCTGGTCCTATTACAGTAAAGATTAAACTGCGTATTTTGGGTGAGCACTATTTTATAAATACAAAGTTCGTAACGCAACACATCGGTTGCGAAATCGTAATAATTCAATATCTGCAACCAGATTAGTCGAGTACCAATACTCTATAATCACATATCAGAGTTTCAACTCAGTTACGTCAAATTAAAAACCCAAGGTGGTTAAGTAAGAGCATTTTTCTACCAGGAGCTAACAGGCCCGCAATCAGCGACCCCAACCTTTTCATGCCACTTATGGACAACCGATTTCTTCCCGACAAAGTACGAAAATTCTTCCGATTCGGAGTGCCCGAAATCTGGCGGTTTGAAAATGGAGAAGTCGAGGTAGACTCGGTTTCCTATCACAGTGTATTGATTCATCCAGACGCCAACAATTGCCTAACGCCAAGAAACGAACCGCATACGTTTTTCCACGAAGAGACCAACGTATGAATAGGAGTCGTGGCTTAAGGACCAAGAACTTAAGCTAGCTTAAAGCTACACAAACATATGAGACACGACTGCAGCTGACCTTTGACGTTGTGACGAACGAGAATTCTGCATCAGTTTCCTACTCAATTCTGTTTTTTTTCTTCCATTATTTCATCTACAAAACAATAATATACGTTTTAGTATTAAGCATTTAAAACAGAACTGATTTGATTGCGGCTTTGCACTGTCGCGTCGGCAGCCTGTCCCTCCCTTTAACATTAAATTGGTTCAACTACATCATATTTAGCCTCAATGTTGCCGGGTAGGAGAGTTTCCCCGCACTAAACAGCTAGATCCGGCAAACAACGGCAATGGGGACTTCAATTTTTTGTAAAAACAATGGAACCTAAAACGCCCAGAGAAAAGAAAATTTCAACTGGGCTTACTATTCTGGTGTTTGACCTATCTTCTTAAAAGATTCTGTTTTAAAGTAGTCTGCACACAAGTATTTCGTAGCCGGTCATTTGGTAAATAACGATAAACGTTCCAACACGAATGGCACACGCCGCTAGATGTCGCCGTATGTACTAGTTAAAAGACGATAGAAGCGAGCACGGGACGAAAAAGTAGCAATACAAACTGAAACTTAAAAATGTGTCGGCAAACGGGCGCAAACAAACCTTCGAAATAAAGAAAATTTACAATAGGGGAAAATTCCCTTCAACGTCATCGAGCACCGAAACGTGACATGTTACGTCACACACAACAGACAAACATGGTAAGACAGAAACTTCTGGAACAACAGCAATAAAAAAACGGTGCGCCTCTACAAGAAGGGGCGACAAGAAACGCAGAAAATGGAGAGTTGCCACCACGGCCGCTGGGTAGCGCCCGCGAGGATTGATCGGTTACCATGACAACATCAGAAGTGCTTACTGTGACGTCAGGCACCTCGAAATAGCGTTATGATTGCATATATATATAAATGAACACAAAGAGATGTGGGTGAAAATGTATACAAGAGCTGGGTCGGGGTCCAATGGGTAAACTTGCTGTTGCTCAACCACACGGACCGTATTAAAGTTGTTGTCTAGTTGTAGTAGAAGGGCAAACTACGTTCGCTTTTGGTCAAAGATTTGCTCCCTACAGAATAGGCAATGCTCTTGGTGTGATAGCTTTGCTTTGGAGTTGGGCAAATATGGCAAAAAGCGCGAATAGAAAAATGACATCTTTGCAGGCGCGGCGCAGTTAGCGGGGAGGAGAGTGCAGAGACGTGGGACTGTAATTTGGTGCCGAGAATATAAAGCGAAAAATTGTAGCAAGTCGTAAAAAATGGTGACACGATGCGTGCTTTGGTGACGATTGACTATTGTTAGAATACGCTAATTCGACTAAACAGATAAATTATACAAGCTGCATTGTAAAGGGCCCTAAAATTAACTGCGCCCTTTTACCTTTCCAACCAGCTTGGCAAAATAACGTTAATTGGGAGTTTCCCTTCGCTGCACGCTGTGATCTGGTACAAGGCACGCTTGGCTGAGCACAAATCACGTGATCGTGGAGGTATAGGATCGTGGCTTAAAAAGGTCGGAAAATTCCTCATAAAACGCGACTACAGCGGCGACGTAGAAAAAAACAGACAATCTTGGCGCCGCGCTGGGGTAAAAATGACGTCACAATGCGATAACAATGGCGGCAAAGACAGTTGCGGCACGCGATTTGATAATAAAGCTTCACGCTGTGGCGAAAGAGTTAAAATATAGCAAAACCTTGGGACGATAGACGAATTCTTTCGCAATACTCTCTGTACATTTAGTGCCATCTAGCGGACACTGCGTAGGGCCGACTTCGATCGGTAGTGGGCGTGTGAGCAGCCATGGTAAAGCGGTTAGTCGTTGACGAGCTTGTACATGTGGTGTTGTGCGCCATGCTCTGACGTCGAGACTTCAAATACAAAGGCGAGACAGAGAAGAGTCTCTTGTGTTTCGCGGTTTGATATCACCTGCGTGAGAAAAATAAAAACTCTTTGTTACATATGTTATTAAACTTTACGTTAAGGTTTGGTGGTCTGTGGGTGAAGCGAGGGTCAACTGGGTCAAAAGTAGTCACTGCTCAACTTCAGATATGGAATCTATCATGTGTACATTTGAACACCTTTTTGCACAAGAAAGTCTGTATACCTGCAATATTGTGAAGTTCTCTAGCACACTGTTCATCATGTATTTCTCGGGCAAATGTTTCAGTTTTAGTATAAAGTTGATCATATATTCGCACATGGGCGAGCGGTGGATACGATACGTGTAGTGGTCGTTCTCCAATCTCGCATATTCCGTCTGTAAAACGAGAATATTAAAGAATGTCGTTAGGATAAAAATCATCGCGCGGTCGTCAGTGGTGACGTTTCTAGGCAAACAAAGTTTACATTTCTTCAAAGCCTTATTTTACAAGAGTACTGCCGAAGGTTTGTATTTAGTAAATACATTATAATGCAAACGTTCAACAATCGCTGTTGTCAGAATCGGTGCACAAGTTCTTTCGCAGTCATGATTGAAATTTAATCTACTTTTTAAGATCTTTAGCACCAATTTGTATGGTTTAATTTCGAACAAACTAAGAACAAAATAAGAAATTTTGCGCAGTTTGGAAACAATATTGCCTGGCAGCCTATGTTGATAATAGCAATATGAACAACATGGAAGTTGGGTTACTTACCTCGACTTTTTCCACAACCTGTTTGCCAAACGAACAAACTTTGGTTGAACACGTGATTGACATGTTTTCTGCGCTCTCGTATTGACTCGTGACAGCGTAGAAGCCAGCAGCATCATCAGGTATGCTCACGTTGAGATCAGCCTGACAAAGTAAATTAGGTGACATTCAGTGCTTGAGGTGTGTTGAAAAAAACTACCAGCGGGTCTAATATGGTGCAACTAAACGTGAGTGCTTTTTTCAGGTGTAAAAACGTTCCAGGTGCTATAACTGCAAAAAATAAACGGAAATTCGGGGTTTTAACAACCTGAAGAAAGTTGGTAGTTTTGACTTTAAGTTGAGGACTTTAATTGATAGCTTAGTTGTTCAACCACCTACACTTGAGCAAAAACTACAAAAGTCTGACAGCAAATCGCTGTGTTTACCGCGGTGGTTCCGAACCTCATTTGATGCACCCTCTTATTTGTTTTTTTTTTAATTTTTCATTCCCCCCTATTAGACAAAAGGTTACATAAAGTAATATAAAAAGATTGATAACCACCATATATAAACAGTACACTTAAAACTCTTCCCTGGGAAGGAAGGCTCCTCTGTTGGAAACCACTGGTTTAACCCACTAAAACGTGCAACAACGCCACTTCTTCAAAATGGAGTTTTCACAAAATCATACAGTCTTGAGTTAGAAACTTCTGCAAAAGGGCAGCAGATTTACGCAGAAACTTACCCAAAACTTGACGAGGAAAAATGAATCCTTTGGTCCGTTCTCGAACAAATCGCGTAAACCTCCCTTGGACTCAGGAAACTTGTCGTAGATTTGCCTGATATCGACCGACTCTAACATCGGGTCGTTGTAGGACGGGTTGCTTTGGTTGATGTGAACAAACAAGTGCTTCGTATACTGGAGATAAATACACATGTATCACAAAAAAGGTAGAACAGTAGGACGGGGCTGCACAACCTTACACCACAGACTTTACTTTGCTAACAGCCACCAGTAACTTCAATTTGTGTTTTAAGAACATATTATTTACTAGGGCCTATAAGAGCAATGAAGTATCAATTGTTTTTCATACTTCACTGTTGTTATTGCTACTGTTACAACATCCAAAGAGTCTTTATCAATGCACAGCGGTCGATACGTGTAATTTGTTACAAATGTGAGGTTTGTACAGCGTGTGGAAGTGTTGGACCCGATTTGTGAATAGTTCAGCTGAATTTGAGGATTAAATTAAACAAAGGTATGCACAAAACTGAAATGCAGTCCAAGGGTGAGGCCTATATACTCACATTGTCCACTTCCACAAGCTGTTGCTCAAGGAAGGCTGAGAAATCAATGAGACGGAGTTTCTGGCTTGCGATCTGCCGGTTTTCCCAAGGCGGCCCCACGTTCGTGTTCTGGTTAAAACCTACACAAGAAGCAAAATGTCAAATGCACACTAACAAACAATGAAGGTATTTAGTTTAGTGCGAAGTTAGCACGTCACAAGCGTAGAGAAGCGACTTTTTTGGGCCGAAAATAACAAATTCCCACTTGACAAAAGGCACATAGTCACAAAGTTAACAAAAAACTAGNCGTGGTATATATTTTTGTTTAATCGCAAGTCGAAGCGTTACGATGTTTCAATTTGTCACACGGGCTTGTGTTTTAAGAATAGAATTATTTTGTTTAAACCGAAAGCGTAGTTGTTCTTTGTATTCAAGCTAGTATTTGTGTTGATCACGCTACATTTTTTACAAATGCTTAACAGCGTTGTGGCCAGAGTTTTAGATGCGCAAGATTTCGTTGATATTTCCAAACCCGCCGCTGGGTACGTTAAAACGAGATACCTACAAGCTGGGGCTTTCCACAAAAGGCTTTCACGAAATAAGAGCTAACATTCAACTTTGCTTCCCATCGGTTACGTCACCCCTAAAGCAGTGCCACCGCATTTTCCGTTCCTCTTCTAGTTAGTTACGCGCGGAAGGGTCGACGGTGCCAGAGTGCAATGTACATCTGCCCCGGGGAAATGACAAATGAAACCTAACACGACCGAGCCTGGTTAGGACCTCGCCACGCTTCCCCGAGTTTCAATCACAATACGACCACCCTGCGCTGCTACCTAAGAAGTTCAAGTTTGCTAAAGGGGAATTGAAAACAATATCTGCGGTTTAAAGCCAGGACTTATAGAATACATGTTTCCCAAAGCGTTTTGAAGCCATTAACAGCAGGACACAAGTTTCTGTGCAAGGTTTAATAGTATTTCGTGTGAACAGCGATTGCGTCACATTTGTGGGGCCAAAACAAACAAAGGCGTTTTCCGGGCGAAAATAGACCCTTGCGAAAGTTTTTAGTTTTCTGTGGGAAAAAAGCCCGCCCACCAGTTACGGTTCAGTGCGCCCGAAAACATCATGTGACCTTGACGCAGCGACCCGTGACTCCAAAACCCGGAGATAGGCAACAGACAACAACGCAAGAACTATATCGGACTAAAGGTTAAGTTGACGCACATTGGATAAACTTAGAGTGAAGCCCGAACTACCGCTAGCGAAGTGTTTTTTTCATGTTTACCACACACAGCCGATTTCATACAATTGTGGGCAAAGGTGTGTTTACTATTTTAATACACTTAACCGAATGTATTTTACTATTTCTGTGTAGCTGTAGCGCGTTCTACTTTGATCCACCAATTGAATCCATTATTTTGGTGCCTCTTAGCGTTCTAATGTTGTGCAGCTATCTCCCTCTTGGTGATTGTTAAGAGTACTGTGTAACTTTGAGTTCTTTCACCAACCGAAATAAACTCAATTCACATAACACTCTAATGCAACAAACCTTAAATTGCGATTGCATTTCCCTTGATTTCCTCCTCGCCAGGACCTGGATATGGCTGGAGACCTGAGGAAAAAATTGTGCCACTTGTTTGCTTGTTGTGAGTAGAAACCAATAATTTCATGATCTGTGTGATCACGTTGTTGTTGACGAAAAGTCAAAAAATTCTTAGTACCTGTTTTCTTGTCCTGGTCTTCCCAGTGCGAAGTTTGATGTATCTTGCAATGAGCTCATTTCGACCTAAAAAACAATCAAACACTTTTATGTCACTTTGCATGGATTGATATTAAAGTTCATCTGCCCATGTAAAATTTGCTTTTAATTTCCCAATTGCTGCTTAGTCAGGTGAGAAAAGTCTGCTTATGTGGTTATGCAAATTACAGCAACTTTCATTTGCATACAATGTCACAGGAAAGCATAATATGCCGAATGCTGGTAAAACCTCAACAGACCAGGTAAAAAATTGAAAACATGCAGTATTTTATATCTTATCAGCCCAATTTTAAATTCGGAAGGTATTAAGTGTGGTAAAGTGATTGGATCATATTTAGATCACTCACGTATCAAGCACAAGTGAGTAAGTCCTATTAGGTTTGAACAAGGCATCAAGTGCCATTACAAAACATGCTGACAAAAGCCTGTACACCTCTTTATCCAAATAATTGTATGCAAACTTAAATAATAATTGCTAGCAATGACGCAACTAATATCGAACAGCTGGAACAAGCAATATAGGATGTAACAAATGCAGATTTTCTTATGTTTAAATTTTTAACTACCAGCTTTTAAGTGATCAGTTGCNCAAATTACAGCAACTTTCATTTGCATACAATATCACAGAAAAGCATAATATGCCAAATGCTGGAAAAACCTCAACAGACCAGGTAAAAAATTGAAAACATGCAGCATTTTATATCTTATCAGCCCGATTTCAAATTTGGAAGGTATTAAGTGTGGTAAAGTGATCGGATCATATTTAGATCACTCACGTATCAAGCACAAGTGAATAAGTCCTATTAGGTTTGAACAAGGCATCAAGTGCCATTAAAAAACATGCTGACAAAAGCCTGTACACCTCTTCAAAATTATACAAATAATTGTATGCAAACTTAAATAATAATTGCTAGCAATGATGCAACTAATACCGAACAGTTGGAACAAGCAATATAGGGTGTAACAAATACAGATTTTCTTCTTATGTTTAAATTTTTAACTACCAGCTTTAAGGTGATCAGTTGCAATTGTGTGGTAATAAATATTTAAAAATGAACCACACTTGCACCACACAACACACAACAGCATAATACAAACACACACTTAAAGGTGTGCGGTCACATTAAATATTAACTTGGGTGGGGGCAGATTAGGTGACATATGAGGTGTTGGTAACTTGTAATTGACTGCGTTAATTTTTTAACTGCTGACTACTGGAGATTGGTCTTGTAAGCTGCTTATTGAAAGATTATCTGTTCAAAGCAATTGACAAAAGAAAACCACTTAACAAAAACAGCAAAATAAAAAGTCCAATATATATTTTCAAAGCCACATTTGTTCAAAAATCAATTAAATGCAGTAACAACAGCATTTAAATTTTGATAGAAGGTATTTTTTTTAATATTTTTTTTAATAGTTTATTTTCCTTTCTGAAACATCCTTGAAGCAATTCATAGGTGGTAGTTTAAAAGTTAATTTAACCCATCACCAGAAAATTTGTATTACATCACCAAACAAGTTAAATGCTTTCAGAAACTCTCTTCCACAACAACCAAACCGGAAACCACTTGAAAAGGATGACACTTGCGATATGACATCAGTAAAACCCAGATAGAAAGTTGGCAGATAAGTATTATCTCTATTTGACGAATGGTTCATGTCAGTGGTAACACTTCAGACGAAAAACTATGACATAACCCCATAGCAGCAACCTATGACAGCATACATAAACCTAGCAATAGTTAGGGTTCACCATTTGCCACAATACCATGTACCTTAATGTGTCATTTTATTATGACAGCAATTGTTTTGGCCAAGTGGTTTTGAAGCAAAATTTGACATCCAACACTAGGTGGTAGCCAAGAGCAATGGGAAAAAACAAAATGTCCACACCAGTTGTCTTTGAACAATTTATTAAAATTCGATGTTTTAGTGGAGAATGCCCATCTAAACTTAAAGTTGAGAATCCATCATGATCTCGTCTACGTTGTCAAAAGTTGCAAGAACATGTCCCATTAGCATCAGGTAGCGAAGTGGCTGAGTCTATTTACTTTGACGAGCGTAGCCGACCCACGGTTGAGCAGAGAAACACATTAACCCAAGTTAGAGGGGCGAAAATCATCGCTGGAGCGTCAAGAGGGCGGCAGGTGAGGAAGAAACAGGACACCCTGCTGGTATAACGATGCTGCAACGCTCGTGCACAGGACAAATGCAAAAGCTAAACAAGACGGATTGAGCGAATTGTGTTGTCGCGAAACACGGGTAATGGGCGATAGAAAAACTATGCACATGGTGTTAGGTGCCAGATAAGTAACATCGGCAAAATCTCATTGGACAAACTCCATAGAAAAAGACAAAACCAGTGCATTGTGTCAGTGAAATGTTTTTTGCGTGTGATTTTTTGAACATATGAAACAAAGGATAAAGTAGAGAAATATGTTCAGCAGTCCTAACTCCGGAATTGCGTATTTCCTCAGCATCACCAAGGTCCAATATTCCGTCGTTACAGTTCTAACGACAGTGACACGCTTGGCTTCAAAATATCTGTCACCGTCTTTTCACACTTGAAAAGCAGGCCGTGCCAATAATGGGTTCCACTCACGACGGGAAATGGAAACAAGCCCCTGGTTTTTTGGGGGGTTGCGCACATTAGCAAGGGGTGCGGGGCAGGAGGAGCGGTGACCCCAATAAATCGCAGCTCGTGCTAATGAAATTCGTGTCACGGTGATAAGTGGGAGAAGTGATGGTGCTTTTTACGGTAAATCACCCTTGACCGGCCGAAGGGGCTTGGAAAGCAAAAGGCAGTTTTGAAAGTGATTTTACCGATGGGCGCTACGTCCCACTAAAAAATCCCACTCTTTGCGGTAACAATGTGTTTTTTATGTGTGTTTAAATGTGTTTTTCTTTTCAAGAAAACTGTCTGTGGGATCGATATTTGGTGGCAAAAGGAAGCAACTGCGAATACTTTTTTAAATGTCCAGTCATTTCTTGCACTTTCTACTGTAACAGGTATAACAAAAGAACCAGTTTGAGCCTCAAATCCCTGTGTGACTGTAAATAACTAACGACTACTTGCGTTTACCTAATGGATGTCAAAGAAGACGGTCACTTGAAAAACAGTTCAAAAATCTTTGTAATTCGATAAGAGCACGGTGGCATTTTGCACAAAACACAAGCTCTTCCAACAACCAACATCTGCATGTACTGTATAAATCATTCAAAGTGGCGATAGACAATAAGCTGACTACCGCCGTCTGCACCAACTCAGCGCGTTTATTGCGACACAATAGGTCATTATGGCGTTGCATCACACAGGGCGGGCGTGTTATCTTTTGCAGGTGCTCGCTGCGGGAGGGAAAAGGCTGTAGTCAGCAGACAGGCCAAGTTCAACGTACGACCACCACGAGATTTGTGCGAATTGAGAATAGAGATTCTTTGTTGTGGTGCCATACAGCTTCACCGAATAAGGAAGCTAGGAAACGATTATCTGTGCGTAACAAGTTCGGAAATGGGAAGTGTTGTCGCAAAACAGTGAAAAACGTTTGCCGTAAAAGTGTATTTGGCGCAACTAAAACCTACAGCCCATTGCCCCCACCTGACCGCCTAAGCAAATGTCGACCACATCGTTTAGAGCATTTAACCAAAACTGTACAGACCCTTCAACATACACGGCCTTTAACAAAAATTTTGTCGGCTCTTGGGAGGGATGTTTGCAGAAATTGAAATGCCAAACGGGCGACCAAGTTCACAGACGCTGGGAGCGGCATACAGTTCGGAAGATATTAGAGCACTTGGCTGAGATTCAACTTCGTATCCCCCGTGGTGTATAATTGCTCGTCGACAAGCAAGATTAGCGCGGAAAGCGACGGGCAATAAGCCAGCAGCGAGCGTATCAGCTGAACACAAGCGGGAAGAAGGCTTCGTTACAAAGGAAAAGGGAGGTACGACGGTGGCGAGCACTCCGTGGCCCGGCGGAGCGGAAACCAAAGTTAGGCCGCGGTGCACTGGTGTGCGTTGCCGACAGATAGCTCGTTCGACGCGAAGTATCGGAGTCGGGAGCCGCGGGTTTCGTTGTTGACGAGTTTGGGGTTGGGCTCAGTGGGTGCAAAACGGGGTCTTACGTAACTTTGGGGTCTTATGGGAGATGTCATGGAATGCATTTGGCACGTGATATCGGATTTGCATTAAGTAACGATGCCGCAAGGTATGGTTGTAAACAGCGAAGGCCCAAGTATGGCGATGGACGTACAGATTCGAGTTGCGCAGAGCAACGGTCAGGCAATGTTACACGGTGACACAGGAGTCGGAAAAACCTCTACAGATATCCCCTTTACAATTTCCAAGTACTACTAAATGACGGAATGCTATAAAAATACTTGGGTTTGTTTTGAAAAAAAAAACGTGACACCACGGTTAGATTCCCTCCATCCAGCGGCGGGGAAACTTCGCATCTTTCCAACGCCGGGCAAGAAAATAAAGCCTATCTCGCAATATAATGCCACAAACAAGCTTTGAATTTGATGAAAAAAACTGAACATTTTACGTCATCGTGTTTCCCAACTTCCATTTAAACATTTGAATAGGGATGTATGATATTACGGATACACAAAGGCAAAAAAATTTTACATTTAGGGATGATATTAAACATGGGAAATAGTGGCATTAGCTTGTTTCACAGCCCAATAATCTTAACCACAAAAGCAGTCACCTTTTTTCACCACCGAAAGTCGACAAGAAACGTCAAAAACACTAAACAAGGTACATAAGCACCGGTTACACAGCCAAACCACAAAAATCGCTACTACAAAAGCAATGGCCCCAATTCTTCGTCAAGAATGGGCGAGAAACGAAACAAACTTTTGGATCATCGTAGCTTTCATGTTAATGAAACCTATTTGTATAATGTACATTCTGCATCGTATGTTCGATCATCACCAAGCAGGACCTCCAGTTTTGCAGAGACTAAAAACCAACTGTGTAACTTACCATACATCTTGCCCTCGTCGGAGAGAATGATCTTCCGTCGCCCGCACGGAGGATAAATGGCGAGCGCCTCGTGAAAGCTCTGCTCAATGTCCGGGCTCCATACTCCCTCAGCCTCGTTGTCACCAACTTCCCCCTTTTGCCCGCTACAATAAACACATACGAGTTCACAACTTGCGGCGACACTTGCACGTTGGTTGTAACGAACACACGGTGATGATTTTTAAGGAAGAATTGCAATGAGTTGTAAAGCCTGTTTGTTCCCTCTGTCGCCCACCAGTTGTTTATTGGCCTGGGAGGCCGTTGTGTTGTGAGTAAGTTAAGATTAAAGCAAAATATGACACGTTCGCTGGAGGATCAAATAGCGCTGTAAAAGTTTGTTTGTTCAAGCCCGTGATATGTGAGATGATCTGATAAGGCAGCGGTTTGTTATCGAGGATAAGATGTATCTCTATTAATACGTCTGTCGCAATGTAAAAAACAGACGGCGAACGATTTAGCACTTTATACAGGAGCAAAATTCATGAGATTTACTCCACCGTATGAGATTAGGAGGCATTAGAGACAAAAAAAATAAATTATCGGGGGCCAAGAAACATGCCCATTTTGCGAAAAAATGGCATTCTCGCCAAGCAATACAAAATCTGGCATGATTTTCTATGAATTGGAAATACCACTACACATTAACGCCATAATATCGTATACTGTAACATGTGTAAAACAAGCCATAACCTAACTTAAAACGGTTACATATCACCTAAAAGGCTGGCGTTTTTTTGTCGCTGTGAATACCCGCAATCAGCCCATCTGTGTGGTTATGTGTCATGTTTACAACAAGGAAGCCTTATCAATACACGGAGCATTAGGCCCCGATAACCCTATACATAACAGTGTATTGAAAGAAACCTGGAAATACTCTCTCCTCCGTCTCCAGCAGTTTGTTTTTTCAACACGTTATATAAGTCTCCTACCCGCAATATTGAGGGCCAAGAAAGTTGAAATGTGGCTTCGGTTCGTCCGCGGTAGGGCTTGGAGTCTGGCAAAACGACCCAGACGAGCCGGGGCTCGTGATAAAATCTCTCATTTGGCTTTTTTTAGTTCGTCAAAGTTATCTCAAAAACAGTTTTAACGCCTATAGCAACAACTACCGGTTCAAGCCAAAAAAACGTCTGTATAATCTAGATTTAGAATAGTCTTTCGCTTGTCAGTTTGGCCAGTGCGTTTTACAAGCAAATGACAACTAACTCGTTACCGACACCTGGCTTCTGCGAACCAAATGAGCTGCAGTTCAACAAAATCACATGAAAATGCACCTGCACAAACTCAACCCTGGCTGAATCAAACTCAAGTTTATCCTCGCACCGAAGTCCTGAATCTAGTCTCAAAGCGAACACGCCTTTGGCCTTTTAATTAAATCTGTCTAGTGGAAACGTTTCGCAAAATCGGTTGGTCCCCAGGGAGCCCACATTGTCCCAAAACGTCGCTTCGCCACTGCGGCGTAAGCCCATAACGCTCGCTTATCCTGTAAGACCGCAACAAGCCTGTTAACAAACATATCGGTGGCAGCTCAAGCGGGCAGCAAACATCAACAACACGACTAGGCACAATAGTTTAAGGAATGATCACAATTTGTGGCTAACGTTAATCGGCGTAAATGGTAACAGCATCGGCCACAAATAGAAGTAACGCGGTTGCGAGGTAGTGTAGTTCCGATACCTGATACTTGGTGGCGATTACACAAAGGCTGTAGGGTAGCGCGTCGTTTAGGCCATTTCGTGGTTGTAGAACAAGACGCTAAACGAAGCGACGCGAGTTCAGCTATCGGAGTTGGTCAGGTTACCGTTTGGTTGCTCAAAGGGATCGAATTACAATGGCTTGGTAATTAGGTTACGGTTCCACGCACTTTATATGATTTGGCGCGCGGGCAGGCGAGATTTCCCGTGCTATGAAAACAGCCGGAAGAACACTACCTGGGGAGTTGAGAAACGAAACCTTTAGCTGCTCGATTTTGTACAGAACAACAATGCCACGAACAGTTACAAAGGCACTGTCGATGGAAGTTTACGTCACCGAACTGACGCATTTTTACACATATGGTAAATAGATCGTCTGCCATTCTTTGGGGCAGCGATTTTTAACTTTTTTCGTGTCGGCAACCCATTCGAAATCACCAACCAGTTCTCGTACTCCCATCAGTAATTTCCGAAAAGTAAATATTGTTCTCATGTTAAAAAAAGAAATTATCCGCGTACCCCCTAGGAACCGAACTCGTTTCCTAACACTTTACGCATGTCCCATAAAATCAATCAATCAAGAACTGCATTTCACCGTCAAACACCCCTAAAGCATTATTTTTTATTCCATGAAGAGGCATACAACTATTAACTTCCGGAACAACTAAACCCTAGCGTCCTTAACTAAACAATAGCGCCTCCTATTCAATGACCACGAAACAGATGGTAAATCTACGCACTTTCGCAGTGCAACAAAATCTCACTGTTTCTACAGTGCCTACTGTCTCAAACGGAATGGTCCCATATGCGCCGTAAACTCCCTGCTCACTCCAATATATCTCGACACTTGTCTCTCGTGACTAAGCCGCACAAATCTGACACAATAAATTTCCGACTCAGCCGTTGCCGCCCTTCGAATGGTGGTCGGTCGAAAGTGGTCCGACGCGTAATTGTCAGGGCCGGACACGGTAATTATGCGAGGTATAACAAGCAAAAGTGATTTGGAAAAGATGAGTCAATCGCCCTGTTGGTATTAATGGGATTTCGACAGGTAAGGAATGCCCGAGGGCGTGTTCGTACAAACTATGTATCCTATGTATGTTGTGCGAACAATTTGCGCCCCGATAAACGTTTAAGAACAGAGAATGCCATTAGCTATGAGTTAACTTGATTGCTTGCGCATTTTTTAAACCGCAACGTTTAAGAACAGAGAATGCCATTAGCGATAAGCTAACTTGATTGCTTGCGCATTTTTTAAACCGCAATGATGGACTGACAAACCTGTTTAATTGGTAAAATATTGTCCAAGGCCTTTTGGGACTTTTACCAAATACAGTTTATTGTTTGTCTGGACAAACGGGCTATTAATAAAATTTAAAAACATTTTTCCCGTTGTAATTCATCCTTTTTTGATATTAGGTCAGCAAAAATGTATTTTTATAGGAGAGGTTACAATTATCATTTGTGAAATTACATAATGCAAGTTGCTACCTGATAAATGTAGTTCGAACCTCACAATTTTTCTATCATTGACTTGCTGTAAAAGAATTAAAAATTGCACCCGGATGAGACGCTTAAGCGAAAACCGTGTGAAAGACGACATTGGGGTCAGAGCTAAGGTTGGTGCAACTTCCAGAAGACTATTCCTTTCCTATCCCTTTTTTGTGGTGACTTTATAGAAAAGTAACAAACAAGAGGACCAAACTATGCTTACTTTGGGTCGTCGGCACCTGGTGATGGGCCATCTGAGTTGGAGCCCGGCCCCCCCATGAGGCCGGGGGTTGAAGACACAGGGGGAATTGTGACCGACAGGGGTACAGGTGGGGCCGAGTTCTCAACACCCGATGGCAAGAGTGGGGGGTTGGCAGCAGCCGTGGCCCCAGCCAGGGTGCTTTGAAGATGAATGTTGGAGGCGGAGGTTATTGTGCTTGATTGTGGGTCTTCCTGGGGTCAAAACTTGGGGATTTGGACTCTTCGATGGGTTCCTGGAAACAATTATGGGTGGTGTAATTTTTGCCTATGACGTGCAGCGCAGAAACCAATCAAAAACTTTGGCGTATATTTATGACAGAAAGCACACGTATTTGTAAAACTTTATTTGCAATCTTTTTCTTAAATTTGGAAAAATACAAGCTTGACAACACAATTTCAAATCATGTAATCTATTCAAGCAACCTTTGCAATCAACCCTAAAATGACACAAAACAAACACCAACAGGAGGAGACTGACGTCCTGTTCGAAGATTCCAAAAAATTTAATGTTGCGACTTCGGCGAATTGCTGAATCACAAGACTTGACAGAGCAACAAGTGTTGACAAACAGCCACCAGCCGTGGACCGTCGTAAAACAGCGAGAGATGGTCGCATTATTGAGTGTTGAAACGCGGAGGGGATCTGGCCGTTGTTTGTTTGTAGTTGGCCGCGCGCTCTTACTCACTTAATCCTTATGCGCACTGGTAACTGATTTACTAACCCAATGTAACCTTGCGGGCTGTGACGCCATCATTTTTTGTTCAATTACGTAATGATGTGCTAGGGAACGATGAGGTGGTCGCACTAACATGAAGATACGCCACTGTTATCTCTATCTCAGCGGCACGATTTTCTGCGACCGCCACGTACATGGACAGCTTGCAGCGCTGCACGAAATAGTTCTTGTATAAAAGTAGTTTCGCACCTGGGCGTGGGTAGGTGCTGTGGTTCGATTAATTTGACAGCAGGCGTGGAAAACATATCGTTTTAGTGTAAAGTTCTACGAATAAGGTCAAGTTACACAAACGGCACAAGACGTTAAAGTCGATTTTGACCACGAAAACACATCAAANACAATTAGCACTTTGGTCTTGTGTTAACGTTCAGTGGCAACCGTAATTGGTCGGTTGTCTTTACCCAGTGTGATGTTATGTACAGAAATTTCATATGTTACACAATTGCCTGCCAGGCAGATTTAATTTGTGGATGCCAATTGTAAGCTATAAACATGTTGTTAAATTTCTGATTGCCCCGACTTTCACCAATTTTGCCAATTACAACCGTAATAGATCACTGGAAGCGTGGAAATACTTCAAATGCACTAGAGATGGGAATTGCTTCCTTCATTTTGTTTCAATAACTTCCTTAAAATTACAAAGGTGCTGCTTATACAGATAATGCCCATTATCTTTTTGTATATCGAGGCTAAGTGTAAAAATGTTTTTAATGCACAATCAGGTGTGCATGTTTTATTATGAAGGAAGCAACAAGTTGAAAAAGACACACCAACAAAGACCCAAACACATCGGTAATACATTCAAATAAACCAACGTTTTGTTGATGGTAGGTCAGCTTAAAAACCTAACAACAGCAAAATAATTTCCCTTTTACAAAATATATATACAGTGCTGGAAAATTAATGGTTGAGGACTATGTATGTGTACTTTCATTCATAAAACTGTCAAAACTAGAACAATTTTGGGCATTGTTTAGGGTCCACATATAAATTACCAATACTGTACTAATATTTTTGTTCGTACACTGCTATATTAGGGACTCATCGAAGTTTTTTTCTCTTCTACTAATTTTTTAACACCANAGAGCGGCCGCCGGATATAGGCCGTCACTTGGAAGTAGCCTGGCAGGGCTATTTGCTTTTGCCGTTTAAGTTCCAGGTTGGGTGACGGGTGATGACAAAGGCACACGCTACGTTCTAGGTCGATCGCGTGCTGCTGTGGAACCCAGGAAACCATGTTGTGGGCATTGGGAAGGTCGGTTTTAAACGAGTGTGGGAGTTCGACGAATGCTGAGCAAAGGTATAAAAGTCCAGCATTTGTAACTACGCAACTTGCCATTGTAAATAAATTACGCACTACGCAATTTTTCAGTGGGCCAGCTAAACTCGTATCTTTTGATGCTAATTTAAATCAGAATCGATTAACCGTTGACACAAGTTGACACTGACACCATGCACATGTTTAAGTACCAATCAAGGTGGTATCATAGGTTGCCAAAACACTGTCACTTGTCCGAAGTTATCACATAAGCGCGCTTAAGCCTGGGCGTGCCACTGCGCAGAAAGCGAAGTTAATTGAGGGGCAAGTGAGCGCTAACCGAACACATAACAAGCAGTTGCGACCTTGCGCGCAACGCAGCACATTAAAATTTTACCAAGGCACGTTTTTGTAACGCCTACACAATTAGCACTTTGGTCTTGTGTTAACGTTCAGTGGCAACCGTAATTGGTCGGTTGTCTTTACCCAGTGTGATGTTATGTACAGAAATTTCATATGTTACACAATTGCCTGCCAGGCAGATTTAATTTGTGGATGCCAATTGTAAGCTATAAACATGTTGTTAAATTTCTGATTGCCCCGACTTTCACCAATTTTGCCAATTACAACCGTAATAGATCACTGGAAGCGTGGAAATACTTCAAATGCACTAGAGATGGGAATTGCTTCCTTCATTTTGTTTCAATAACTTCCTTAAAATTACAAAGGTGCTGCTTATACAGATACTACCCATTATCTTATTCTATATCGAGGCCAAATGTAAAAATAAATTGAAAAAGACATTGGATGAATGCCCCAAACATATTAAAAACATTAGCAGCTGAAATGGTAAAATACTAATAATACACCAACAAAGACCCAAACACATCGGTAATACATTCAAATAAACCAACGTTTTGCTGATGGTAGGTCAGCTTAAAAACCTAAGAACAGCAAAATAATTTCCCTTTTACAAAATATACACACAGCGCTGGAAAATTACCGGTTGAGGCCTATGTATGTTGTTATTTTCAGTCATAAAACTGTCAAAACTAGAACAATTTTGGGCATTATTTAGGGTCCACATGTAAATTACCAATACTGTACTAATGTTTTTGTTCGTACACTGCTATATTAGAGACTCATCAAAGTTTTTTTCTCTTCTACTAATTTTTTAACACCAACCTTTTACACATAATAGTATTTAAAGTAATTAATAACAACACTTTATGCAAATTAATAAAAAACAACACAATGTTAGGCTTATCAAACACAACACATTGGTTTTTGTCATAATTTTTTTTTTATTAAACGAGACCAGAAGGTTACTTACATTGTTCAAGTTATGCCAACCTCATTGTGCAGACAATAGGTCCACAAAATGCCCAGAAACATGTTTTTAGTTTCACCACTAAGTTTTAAGAATTGCCTAAGGACAGATCAAGCTGGCATATACATGTACAGGCTGAAACAGATTGTTAGTTCCCAATACCACACACAAAAAACAAGTCTAGCATTATAATCAGGTTCAATATGTTACAAAAAGAGCAATTTACAAGCTCTTATGAAAACATACCACTGTTTTCAGGCAAAAGCCAAAAATCTATCTTACAAACTTTAAAAATCAAAAATCAAAATGCTTTTGAGTCTAAAAGAACTATGAAATGTAATTCTTGCACAGTAAAACTAGCTGTCTCCTCACTTTGCACCTAATACTACACTAATTACCTCATAGCCTTGACAAGTTACCAAAGTCACGCACATTATAAAAGTACCATATTTAAGACAAAAAAACAAACAGGATATGTTACTATCTGACTAAGAACGCTGCCACATCTGTCCAACAGCGGGAATGAAGTGAATAGACGAGAGCTTGCTTGAATCACAAACCACACATGCCTTGCATAACTCCGTACCTGGCCTGGGATTAGCGCCATTTCGAACGCGCAAAATTACAACAAATCGACGGAAAATTACCAAAGTAAAAACACTCACCTTAAGCACAATCTATCCCCAGCACGTCAATCATCTATTCTCAGCGTTTTGATGCTTGATTGTCGATTTATTCTCCTAAATTCCGCCCTGCATCAGACGCTTCGGCTTACCAGGTATGCGAAATATGAAAGATACGAAAGATGGTATGTCGACAACGCAGCCTTGCCCGCGCGCATGCGCACAGCGATCGGGTGACGTAATGAGCTCGCCAAACAGCGAGTCGAGGTTCTTTTTCCGAAAGCCGTGGGCGCTTGCGGCGGGTAGAAAAGAGAAAAACGCCTCGCTCGTTAAGTTGGCAATGAAAACCTCCAGGCGGTTGTTGAACACAAAGCTGCTTTGTGCCTTCTCGTTAGAGTGGAGCGAAGTTTATATCTTTTCATCATCTCCGTCACCGAGCTCGCTGGCGCGAACCGCTCGCACTGGTCTCAAAGCGCTTTACAAAACTGCTCAAGCGTATTTGCTGTGCTATCCAAAAACCGATAAGCCGTGAAAGCCTCGACTGAGAATTAATGTAAGGCCGAAACCAACCAACCAAACATTTTAGAACCCATCCCAAATCAAATTTAGCCGTTAACGCTTTAAGGAAAAACACAAATAACAATTTTCGTTGATTGACGGTTATGATTGATATGGGAACCGCACTTACATTACTAGAGCAATGAAATATTAATAACTTTGTCGCGATTAATAATTTTCATGCATATTGATTTGATAATACTTTAATTGGCAAGTTTGTTATTTTGATAAGATCGCAACGGCACGTCGGCCGCACTGGTGCAGTGACAAAACAAAACGAGGACTTTGTATGTGGCGCTTTAGTGACACCTGGCGGAAAATAAAAACTTAGAAATAAAGTTGGGGAACCACGCATTTGAAGAAAACTGAAAAACCTCGTCCTGATAATTTCTAATGCTCTGATCCCATGAACAGACGATGTATGAGATGAAAAATTAGTTGTAAATAATAAAGTTACGCTTATTAATATTTTTTTTACGTTGAAGCACGTTTGCCTAATGTAGTGAACTAATAAGTCCTACGTGAAGGCTAATTATTATGTAACAAACTGATGTACGACGACAATACTATCTTTCACTTTTTACTTTCGGGCTATGTTGTAAAACTGCTCTACTATGACAATTCCAACCTTTGTCAAGGGGTAAGCGATGTATTCATTTTAATGCAGTGTGCACAGCAGTCACGCCAATGTACAGAAGTGAAAATGATAATAGCAAAAACACAAAGCAGGTAGCGTGCAAAGGCTTACGCATGTGAGAACTGCTGTAACACAAAAAGCGAATTTCATCACCAAAATGTAGGGAGTTTTAAGACGAATAAACAAATTACAGAAACATTGCAGTAAAGTATGTATGGCGAATTCATGACTCGTGTTTGTGTAAAGGTGTGTAACGGCGTCGACTTAGTCAAGTCTAAGTTCAACCTTGCAAGAAATACGGCGTTCAAGAACAATAAAAAAACTGGGACTTCTACTGCAACAAATTCTTGTCTTCACTGGGGCTCAGAAACGAAAAAAAATGCGTGGACAGAAGGAAAAAAAACAATTTTGCGAAAAGAACGCTTGCTTCCACATGTGGCGAACATGTTTTGCTGACAAGGTAGCGGTGGATTGAAAAGAAGGTTTCTGTTCCTTCAAAAGTCTAACATTGCGTAACTTGGGTGTAATCAATGTGTAGAAGAGTTAGTCTGACAAAAGGAAACTGCTAAATCGAACGTAAACTTAGTTTGACCTCACTGCACACAAAAGTAGGTAATATATACGGGATTCATATACAACCAACTTGATTGCGTGAAAATAGCCGACAGACGGACAACAAGGATTATTTTGATTGAACAAGGTCATTTGCAAAATGTCGTTGCGTCGACTGTTTTTTGACTTGTTAGTTCATGTGTAAAGAAGGGATGGGATAAAACCCTAGTGGTTTGGTTGGCAGAGCACCGAGCGTATCACGATAGGAGGTGGGAGACTATGACGTAACAGTAGACTGGTCCGTGAGTTTACGTTTTTCGAAACCAAAATAGTTTTCGCTTTTGACCGTTCTAGGAGGTATGTGTACGTTCCGAAACTCGCAAATTACAG
The DNA here is from genome assembly GCA_008931825.1 of Phallusia fumigata. Taxonomy (NCBI): domain Eukaryota; kingdom Metazoa; phylum Chordata; class Ascidiacea; order Phlebobranchia; family Ascidiidae; genus Phallusia; species Phallusia fumigata. Next base: position 24,482 of record QXVZ01032162.1, read on the forward strand.
AATAAAGCGTTTGATGTCTTTGGGGTCGAACATCGAGCACAAAGATCGGTCAAGCACCGAGAAAGCTATGGAACCAAGTAGTGGGTTATTGGTCCGGCTCGGCCGATTCCTAAGTAGTGTTTCTCAACCGATGGGCGTTTTGCAAATGGGCCAAATAGCTGTATAAAAAAGTTTGAATCGGAATTACCATTCCCAAGAATTAAGAGACTGGTTAGTTGTGTTCAAAAACAAGTTTCCCATTAAAGTGCATGTTGGAAAAAAATCGTTAATTTACTTTCCAACGATGCGTGCCTCTGTCACAACAAGCTTAAAATGAGGGAAGCTTACCATGCTGGTGACAGTGGGGCACAAGATTTTTTTCAAAGCGTTATTTGGGCAACGTAAGAAAAGTGTTGAGAATATTGGGATACATGGTCATTCATGAACAGTATTACGGTTTTTCAAGTATTTCATTGTATCGGAAGATTGGATTTTGGTTTATAAACACTATGCCGTTTACGAGACAAAGCAAATGAAACAAACAGGACAATCGCCGAAAAAACTTGCAGGAATATTGGAACTATATCGCATCAGCAAAAAGAAAATGTATCGCATTTGTAAGATCGCACGTATAGACCCAGCATATGTACACACGATGCAATATTAATACGGCTGGTTTTGCAATTGTTCAAGTTAAGGCTGATTTTAGCATGATACACGCTTTTAAAAATGGGGTAATAATGGAAAGTAAAGCTCAGTTGTTTGCGGTCGCGGCCCGAAGCTTGTTCACCGATTCCGCTGTTTCCAAANTCTAATTCTTAAATTAGGAAAAGAGTTGAGTAGCTTAATTAAAAACATAACTGCCAGAGAACTTATATAGTTCACTGATGATGAAAACAGCGATTGTCGAAATGTTTGCAATAAAATGTGTTTCCTACATAGAAGTCTCTGGCAGTTGCGTCTCTAATAAATTATTTAAAATCCACAAAATATTAAAAAAGGCAGTTTTTAGTGTGTATGTTAGACTTTCATACCATTTCCACAATCCATCGACACAGGGGAATCCCGCATTTTCTCGTACGAATTTCCATCGAGATCTGATTTGCTGCTGCTGCGTGGAAGTTTGGGTAGCGCGTACTCAATGTCGGTCAAAAATCGTGATTCGGCGTCCTTCTTCCAGTAAATGTTGCGACAAGCCTGGGGGTTTTAAAAATAGTTTTTTCCGCTGTTTCCAAATAGATAAAATATCCACCAACAGGTACTGTAGTACTGTTTTTGTCTTAAAGAATCCTAATGCACATCACCATAAGTCCGTTTTGTTAATATATCAGTTGTATAACTAGATTTACTAACTTAGATGAAGTTGATGCTAAATGTTAAGCAGGGTTTTTACCTAAGCAGACTCCCGTCAGGTGAGCATAAGTATCATTAGGTGGTGAAAATTAATAACCTAAGTAGGACAAAGTTTTAGTTATAGCTTGCGTATAGAAAAAGTAAAGTTAGTTATACCCGGATCGCCTCTCTCAGGTCGGCAACGTTTTGTTGGCCTTGCATGGCTTTCAGCACTTTTCCTACACGGGGCGCACGGACGAAGATAAGTTTCGTTTCGTTCTTTCTCATGTTAATCATGCCCTGCAATCAAAACACATTTCGCCTTAACTTCGAAAACCAAATGGCAAACGAAGTTGTAACTGCTGCCAAATAAAAAAGGCTGAATTTGAGATGCCACATCAAAGCGTTTATTAAAACGGCAACCATGCCAGTATAATATAGGCTTGTGAGGGACCCGGGACAAATATATTGTGGGGGAAGGTATTTTTGCCAGACATTTATAACGAAACAACGCAAAGTTAAGATACGGATGTTGATTTTCGAAACAAATGCAGCTAAGAGCACGCGGACGACCCAGACGATGCAAAAAACGATTGCCCCGTTAAATTCTCCCCTAATTTGTTTCAAAGAACCCCAGAAAATTTGCCCCTCGAGAGCCCCCTACTAAGCGCAGCCATACGGCTATTTCAATTTTACAATGTAATACCTGTTGTGCCGTGAAAAGTGCCCATGCATCTTGAACAAAGTCCTCAGTCAGCACAATAATCATTCGGTGGCTTCGATCCAAATGTTTCAACAAGGATTCAACTTTAACTACAAGACAAAGTTAAGAGTTGGACTCACATAATTGCAGTGCGATATTGTAATACATGTACTCAAGGTCCACGCTCCACTTACATCCCTGGTCGTATTCCTCTATAGGATCGTAGTAGCTGTAGCTGAGGTCCTTCATCTTTCTCTTTATACTGGCCACGATACTCCTTGTCTCCTCCCGAGTCGACATTTCTCGCGATGAGTAGTAGGCAATGATCGCCACGTAATCACGATTGTCTAAAACCATCGTCCATAAAATAATAAGGACTCATTTAAGGACTCGAGTGCATTTTATTTCGCTTGATTTAAGTAGTAAACAAAAAATTGTCTGCCAATACTGAGGTATAACAATTTTTAAACAAAAAATTCTGGTATAAGAGTGGGTTAATAAAATATTACGTAAAAATGCTCTAACATAAGATACTTGACAGATTTTAGAACAGCATACGTCAGAAAACTACATGAAACGTTTCGGCAGAATCGGCAGGGCAACAAAAACGCAACAACATTACCTGTGTCGTATTTCCCGAAATGGCGTCGGTATCTCAGTTTAATCCAAGTGCGGTAGCGGCGAGCAAGGAAAGCAAGAACTGTGAGCACGATGATCACCACCAACACCCCCACCAGTATGGATACCAGTCTCCGCAGCTCCCTCAAGCGGTTGAACTTCAGTTCGATTCTGAACGGGTCGCCCGGTATTCCCTTGTACGTGAGTTGGACCGTGTACACCCCCGCATCACTCTTTCGGATATCGCTGTGTAATAGAAGTGTGTTTTGGTTTAATAGTTCAGTACTTTGATTTTAGTTTAGTTACTATGGAACAAATAGCACGCTTCTGAAATTCGTTGTTCTGCACGTGTGTGTGTGTGGGTGTTGTTTCATTTTACCGGGGAGTACATAACGATACACTGTTTAAACCTTATTGAAATGTGCATTTGTTTCCAATAGCTCAAGTGTAAAGTGTTCGCAGTAATAACCCTAGCGTGTTTTAGACCCTTTAAAAGTTGTCAGTATTTTTGCAACTTTGGTATACCTGGAAGACTATCTAAATTCTTCATGATCAAAAAAACTTCTACACCACGCTAACTTCATGAAAACCACAAACCTCCAGATCCCCTGGTATCAGAACTCCTAGGGTACTTAGAATGGGCTTTAGTAGAGTTGAACGAAATTTGCCATTAACCACCACACAAACCTGAACTTGAGGAAAACTTGAAAGGTTCGCTCAACAGTGTCGTCGTCCAGTTCCGATTCTTCCGGCACGAATGGATAGCAGAAGCTCTCGTCATTTACGAAGTTATTCCTGTGACCGAAAAAAGCAAATTGTCACAAAAAGACTTTGAAGACAGTCAAGGTAGGGGTATCACCTATTCCGCGTCATAAATGTAAAAGGTTATACTGGCTGCACAAACTTGTACAGCCATTCTTCTTTGCCAATAGGGATTTTGGTCCACTAGGTTAAACCAGTGGTTCTTAACCTTTTTATAGTGTCACAGTGACAAGTTTTCTTGCCATTTTCGGTTGTTGTTGTGATGAAAGCGTTAATAATTATCGCAGCAGTTTAATTACAGTCACAGGAAGGTTTGTTGGAAGCCGCGGTTGAGAATCAAAGGTTTGAACTAAATTGTTACGGTTATTGCTAAAAAAAGAGGGAAGAATGTTTATTTTACATATCACCCCTAACATATTAAAACAGGTTTTTGTAAAACTAACGTTTCGACGAAAACCGGAAATTTTGCCGGAAAACCGGAAAATTGAAACGCCGACTTACAATCCGCATTTGACCTTGCATTCGCCGTAAGCTGAGTTCGTCAGAGCTTCCAATCCCTGGTTGTGGCACAACACCTTGTTGTCGCTTTCCTGTGTGTAAAATATTGTTAGTCAGTAAAAGTTAAATCGAACATACACACATTATGTGTGCAAATTAATTTTTTTTAACAATTTTTCGTGACCAAACAGGGGTAACAAGCCGGCGTTAAATAAAGAAAAAAACGGATTTCCGAAAAGTTTAATTTTCTATTCAAATATACACAAAAAAAAACAAAGGGGGTAATTTCTGGTCACGTGCCACCCACCTTTCTCCAAATCACTTCCAGGTCGCCCGCCTGCAGTTTGTCGCGGTTTTTACGTGCCTCGCACGTTACGGTGACGTCATCGCCATCAAAGAACTCCATTTCACTCTCGCACAGAAGAGTCGGTTGGAAGTTTTCGTGCAGTTCCTCTGAAAGACGAGAAAGCAGTTTGAGTTTTTTTCTTATCACGGAGTAAATGAATTTGCAGTTTTACCATCATTCTAATCCTTTGTTAACTGGAATATTAGAGTAGGAAAGGGGGGCTTTGATTTAACCGATGGGTCAACTGGGGAAAAAGTTACAGCGCACAACTTTAAACAGCCATCTATCACGTGTGCAAATTTAAAGAAAGTTCAAATTGCATAGTATGAGACTTTTTGGTGATATCCTTTTTTTTAATATTGCTGCTTCTGAATACGCCTTAATTGGGGGCCTGTGGGTTAACCGATAAATTTACTTGGCTTAGATGATATAGTTCTTATACCTATGTAAGGTGTGCAGATTAAAAAAAATGAACTTTTTTTACAAACCGGGAGGAACAAACCGGCGTTAGACAGAAAAATCATTCGGAAAAACGAATAAAAACAATATGTTTCCCTAGGGGCATAATTAGGATAAATCAAATGGATTTGTTAGCCGTTTAGAGCCCCCGACTAAGTATTAGTCTATGCTACGAAATGGACTGGTAGCGTTAATGCTTTTGGGGTACTTATCTTATCACCCTGTTATTTTGTAAACGTACCTCGGACGCAGACGGAGTAATGAGCAATGTACGCGGTGAGATTGTTGTACGTCACAGCGCAAGTGTAGATGCCGGGGTCGTACAAGTTCACTCCGTTTTTCTGCAGAAAACAAAAGTAGAGTTTTGCGAATACCACAGACCGAAGCATTTAGGAAAATTGGAAGCAAATAAAGCAAAAAATTTTTTAAATTTTTATTAAGGCTTTGCGGCCTATGGGAAAATTTCTCCTTTAGCAAATGTTTTTTTCTACAGGAGCAAACTATGATCTAACTCACTTTACAACGGTCAAAGCATATATGGGTAATCCTACGAAATCAACATTATTACAAGATAGAAAAAGCCCAACATAGGGATAATTAAATCACGTTAATCACCTGAAACTTTGTCGGATGGCCCGGATCAGGATCAAAGAGGATCGCAAGGTTGTTCTTGATTTCGTGCATCGGAATGCAGCTTCTTTCCGGATTCACTAAACCGTCTCTTCTCCGTTCGGTGAAGAACCACTTTGTGGTATACTGGTCCGCAGGAAGCGAGGGAGGGCTGATGGCATCACCACAGCCGGCAGCTGCAAGCCACAACGAAAAGGTTTGTGTTTCATGTATTTGCTGCTAATAAACTTGATTTTATATGTTTTTTAGTGTNGGCCTGTGGGTTAACCGATAAATTTACTTGGATTAGAAAATATAGTTCTTGTAACTATGTAAGGTGTGCAGATTAAACAAAAATTAACTTTTTTAACCAACCGGGAGGAACAAACCGGCGTTAGACGGAAAAATCATTAGGAAAAACGAATAAAAACAATATGTGTCCCTTTATAAAGGGGAAGGGGCATAATTAGGATAAATCAATGGATTTGTTAGCCGTTTCGACCCCCCCCCCACTAAGTATTAGTCTAAGCAACGAAATGGACTGGTAGCGTTAATGTTTTTGGGGTACTTATCTTATCACCCTGTTATTTGTAAACGTACCTCGGACGCAGACGGAGTAGTGAGCTATGTACGCTGTGAGATTGTTGTACGTCACAGCGCAAGTGTAGATGCCGGGGTCGTACAAATTCACTCCGTTTTTCTGCAGAAAACAAAAGTAGAGTTTTGCAAATACCGCAGACCGAAGCATTTAGGAAAATTGGAAGCAAATAAAGCAAAAAAAATTTAAATTTTTATGAAGGCTTTGCCTATGGGAAAATTTCTCCTTTAGCAAATGTTTGAAAAACACAGTTTGTTCAGCCGAATTTTCTTACTTTTTTTCTACAGGAGCAAACTATGATCTAACTCACTTTACAACGGTCAAAGCATATGTGGGTAATCCTACGAAATCAACATTATTACAAGATAGAAAAAGCCCAACATAGGGATAATTAAATCACGTTAATCACCTGAAACTTTGTCGGATGGCCTGGATCAGGATCAAAGAGGATCGCAAGGTTGTTCTTGATTTCGTGCATCGGAATGCAGCTTCTTTCCGGATTCACTGAACCGTCTCTTCTCCGTTCGGTGAAGAACCACTTTGTGGTATACTGGTCCGCAGGAAGCGAGGGAGGGCTGATGGCATCACCACAGCCAGCAGCTGCAAGCCACAACGAAAGGGTTTGTGTTTGATGTATATGCTGCTACTAAACTCGATTTTATATGTTTTTAGGTGTNTTTCGGATGAGTTGAAGGTGTCCGTACGGAGGTCCTTCACATTACACTGCACAGAAAAAAAATATTTCTGTTTATGGAAAAATTATAAAAAAGTTATAAAAAAAAAATTCAAAAATTATAAAAAAGAATGCGTTAGGTATGAAAAGATATGTCATACAACATCTGGATAAATTTTTTTTGAACCGGATTTACTGCAGTTTTAAGTACAACGTTTTGGGGTGCTGTGGGTTAACCGATGGGTAAACTGGGATAGAAAGTTCAAGGCAAAGTCCAAATGCCCATGTACCATGTGTAAATGTTTAAAGAAGTTTGGACATCAATTTCTTTACCAAAACGTGTGAATAGACTGGTGTTGTATACTAAAAAGGGACAAAAACAGAGTAAAAACAAAACCTGTCCCTTGTGGAAGAGAACTTATAACTATAACCAAGTAGTGCCAGGACTTTGTGAAGAGCACGGGTTTGGCAACTTATTTCGTCTGGGGTTTTTGAGATGGGGCGAAGGGGTCATTTTGGCTTCAAGGTTCATGTGCAAAAAAGGTTAGGTTGTAGCCGGAGTAATGTGCATGGGGTTTCGGGTCGTCGGCAATACGAAAAATAGGTTTCGGTCTTCTGCAGAACGAATATATACAACGTCGGGAGTTACTGCATGATTGCGCTTTTCAAAACACTCGCTTGGGTACCTAAAAATTCCAGAAACTCCGCATTGACATAGCGGCATATGCCAAGCGTCAGTCGGGAGGCACGATCAGGGAATTTTGACGATTTTTTTTTTAAATTCTTTGTAAAATCATCACGAGCCAGAAATTTCCGTCGCACGTGCTTCAGAAGTCAGGATGCCGTAGCGAATTTGATTGAAATTTGATTTAACGCCGGGTAAAAACACTGCTGGTCAGTTACTCTATCAGATAGTTTTCAAATTAAAATCCTGCCATTTATCAACCACCAAAAAAGTTTTTAAATTATTTACATGGCGGTTTTCAAATTTTTTGAAGGTATTTGTGTCAAGCGATAAAAAAGGTGAAAAAAGTGGACGACCCTATCTTTTGGAAGGGAACCTATAACCACCGACACTACAAGTAGACTATTAGTAAATCGGCAATGAAAACTCATCTTCTTTGCCACTCTGTACTTAAGTGCAGTTGTGGGCAAGGTATTCAGCCCGTCTGAGATGGGAGAACAATGGCTGCCAGCAACGACCTTTTCTTTGGGCATCACGAAAAATTTGAAAAATTTAATTTGCATTCAAGCCCACTGTAGCAGGTCACACCATGAATGTAAGAAACGTTTTTATGGGGGTAGCTGTGCGTGAGTGAGGGGATCTTAATAAATTGTGTTCGTTTTTTTCCTAATAAATGGCATGAAACTTATCTGTCAATCACAAAAAAAAGGAACTGTGATATAGGCCCATGCAGGAATGTAAGTGATTGTTTCCACCAGTAATGGGCTTTCACTTTATAAATGATTTTCTACGCCTTTGTTGCTTGCTTCCCAAACTTAAAAAAATAAAACAAATTCTCAAAGATACCAAACTGACCACAATGGTAAATGTTTATTTGCCCTAAAAATATTTCTTTCAGGTTGATAAAAATTCAACCTACGCAAGATTGTTTGTTTGTTTGGCAAAGCAAGGATCTAAGGGTGCTTAATTATCAAACTGTTGACAAAACACATCAGCAGCATCAGCAGCGTTGCAGCATTCTCTGCAGCCCATGGCCCCGGCGGGGAAACCCGTCTATCTGCCGCAAATAAATTAAAAATATGACGCCTAACCGCAACCTCAGCACTGCGGCAACAACAGGACAGGAAGAAGCAAAGTGCTGGTTGATTGATATTGCGCCAAACTGCCACAAACATCGCGCGTGCAAATGGTTTGCGCTAAAACCAGCGAGAATGTTTTGACCAAATCGATAAAACCGTCAGCAAACAAATGGTCGATACGGAAAACACCCGTTTAGATGGAAGCAAAACTAACCCGACCTTTCTGCTTTTTTAATACCTAATACGCAGGACGAAAGGTTGGGAGATTCCAATTGCGGTGTTGGTGTCACCGGCTTGCTGGGTGATTGATACTTTTTTATTAAGGAATGAAATGTCAGGAATAAAAGATTGAAGAATAAAAGCTGACTGACACTTCCAAGGTGAGGAAGTGGACGGAATACTCGGTTGGTGATGAGAATGTGTCACGATTTCAATTTATTCCCTACAGATTAGGTTGGATTTTGACTGCGGAATGCACGCAACGCTTCTGGTGAAAGATTTAAACAAATAAACCGCGTGCGATGATAATAAACGGGTTGAATTAATATGTGTAGTTGTGTTGAAGCAAAAAAGCCAAATAAACACAAAAGTGAAAACAAACAACCTCCTGATTAAACCGCGTTTTAAGTTTATGGTGAAAAATCTGCGGTGGTCCGCCTACGAGCTTCAGGCCTTACAGTTTGTCAAGTGGGTTAAAAGATTGTTGTAAGTGGCGTCAATATTTGTTGGCAATTAATTTTGGTCCCGACCGGTTAATCCAGTGTTTCACAAACTTTTTACGATGCCACGCCTTTGCAAAAATTGATTGGACTTCCGACGCACCAGCGACAAGAACTTAACAAAGACGTTTGTCAAAATTATATTCATTAATACAACAACAAAAAATTACGAAACGAAATTCCTGTGCAACGCCCTTGGAAAATTAAAACGACGCACTGTTTAATAACCACCAGGTTGACCGATCATGTCGTTTACTATATTAGATGCACTAGAACCCGCGGTGTTTCAGGTTTCAGTGCGTTATAAATCAGTTTGAAAAAGGCACAGACAAGCGGTAAAAATGTGGAAAGCGAAACCGCGGTTTCCGTCGACTTTAGCCGCATAATATGAACCGTGGCAAAGTGATGAGATTTGGATGAATGGATACACGGAGCTTTTGTCGGTTTCGATTGGAGTTTGTTACTATTTTTATCTCGGTCGACTCGAAACAAGGCTATCATGCGGTGTTGCAAAACTTCAAGATAAATTGAAAGTTGATGCTACTAGCTATGTCTGTATTTACTATTTTTGACATCATCAGACTTTAGTTAACGCAAGATGCTTTGAATCTCAAACGGGAAACTTATTGTGGATTAAGGAGAAGACGCGGGTTTATGCACGAAATTTACACGCTAACGTGTTGTTAACAGAATTGGAACTAAACTGCCTTCTGGTGAGCAGTTTAAACCCAAAATTCAATAACAATTACGCCAATTAACCGGAAATTATGCACTCTGCAATATGTTAGGTTGACAAACCGGGAAGCAGTTTTAGAATTTGGAAATTTGCAAGTCAAATACTGAGAGGAACGGCTTGTGACTGTCCCGGAAACCTCCAGCTGGGATACTACAATGCAAATGAGCTCATCAAATACGCAAATCCCTGTGGAAAACCCGTGATTTGCAATTATTACATTTTTTTAAATTCTATGTTCCAATAATGGTCCGTATGGTCTTTGATCACTTCCAAGTAGGGAAAATTGTCGGGGGATTGTTGGTTACGCCGCGCTTACTGATAAGTTTTATTTTGCCGAATTTGCATTAAGAATAAAATTTGTATAACCGACTTTTTTTGAGAAAAAAACACTGGAAAAAAATCTGATTTTTGTGCGGTTTAAGCGTGAGGCGAAAAATGTTCGCAAATTACAAGTTCGTTTTAATGAAGGGATTAACGTATGGACGTGTTTTGATGTTTGGCATTGCATTTTCATGACTTGAAAAAGAATAACGCAGAAACCTAAATTGTCATGCACAACTTTTGTTGCGCCACATTCAAAAGAAATCACCGGAGTCGGAAAAAGTTCCGAACGGGGGTATTATTGTGCAAGGCGTTCAGCACAATGGCGGGCCCATCGTCACAAAAACAGAAAACGAAAGAGTTACCCGACACGCCATACACATGTCTGTGCTTTGCGTGGGTCGATTTTGTAAATAACCATTGAACCATTCGCTTTTAACAGACAACGCACGAGTGGGTGATAGTATAGACGAACAACGGAGCGGAATATGTTTTGGTTCTAGTACCGCCACAGGCAGCCCTCCAAAGCCAAGACTTCGCTTAGAAACAAGTCATCAAACTTTAGTTTATTTGACAAAACTACAGATACTGTCTCAAATGTACCATTTTATGAGCACAAGATGCTACAATTATGACACATTGTCCAATTCACCTATTTTTATTAATTGGCTGTTTATATTGACGAAGGGAGCAGCAAATAACATGCCCATAAGATTTAGTTGCGCTTTTAGGTCATCCTACATAACAAACACGCCGGTCATCTTACCTGCGAGTTTGTTGAGTTGAAGTCGACGCCAAAGTGTTGGTTCCAGTGCGACCTGATGGCGTCACAGTTGAGGGAAAACGGCCACCCATAGTAGGCTGGAACAGTGGTGAAGACGTTGCCCACCTCAGTGCAGTTTGTGACGACTGGCTCTGCAAAGAAAAAGGTAAAACTTGATTTGCAAAACTTGAAAAATTTGTTTTCTGCAGAGTTTGGTTTTCAGTTTAATTTTTTACTGTCGTTAACAAATAGCCTAACCTTTTTTTCCACAAAAATTTGAACCACATTTTCGTGGCCGTTAAGAGAGTATTTTGATAACATGATGGTTCATTCAACAATCACATTGACCACAAAACTTAATAAACACCGCAATCATTTACCTTGGTCACGAAAATGTTAATTTACCTTTGTTGACGAGAATTCCAGTGACGTAGGTAACCGACAAAAACGCCAAGATCGCTGCAATGTTGAACGCGGCTTTCATGATGGCTTCTAACACGAAAAAATCANTAGCGATATTGCAAACAAAATACTCTAAACAAAAAGGCCGAACATCACACGTCTTCACATACACAGCACTGTTTATTGTATTTTAGTAAAATATTCAGACTATATGTTAAGCTTAAAATTAAAAAAATACTTTGGGTCATATATTCGTATGTTGTGTTGTAAGTGCGTTTTTGTTTCTGAGCAAAAACAAGAACCATTTTTCCAGTAAAAGGCCAACTTGTTTTGAAGCGCTCTAATGAATCTATGATATTAGCTGGTCCGCGTTCAGATTGAAAGTACTGGATAACGACATGGTGGATTTGTGCAAAACATTCACCAACTCTGTGGGTGCAGAGTCTGTCTGGAGGCTTTCCAAAGTCAAAGTAAGCAAAACACAAGTTGGAGTTTGCACTCGGTGGCGACGGAATGAGTCAGAAGTTACCAATCAGGAAATTAAATCGACCCACCACGGATTATGCGAACGCCAAGGGGCAAAAGAAGTCTTTGAGTCTGCAAAGAACGTTTACCAACGGTGCTGGTGACTTNAACTCTGTGGGTGCAGAGTCTGTCTGGAGGCCTTCCAAAGCCAAAGTAAGCAAAACACAAGTTGGAGTTTGCACTCTGTGGCGACGGAATGAGTCAGAAGTTACCAATCAGGAAATTAAATCGGCCCAACACGGATTATGCGAACGCCAAGGGGCAAAAGAAGTCTTTGAGTGTGCAAAGAACGTTTACCAACGGTGCTGGTGACTTGCCCATCCCGTCACCAACAATATACAAGTTTCAACTTTTTAATTAAGTCCTGTTTGTTTATGAATTTCAGTTTTCAAAGTTTACACGGTCGTAGCGCTTGCAAGCAGTGTTGCTTTATTTGCATACAATATTTTTTTCTATCAACCAAGACGACGAATTGATCATAATCTTGAAACAGGGTGTGGATGACATACCTTACCGGCGTGATGGGTTTGCCCTGTGTGAAATATGTTATCTCCGTACGTTGGGGTTCGATATCGATTTTTTCGTTTCTTTGTACTTTCATTCGCACTTTGTGGCTTCTGTAAAAGTTTTGGCACTGAAATTGCGGGTCAAAACAGATTGGCACTTCAATTTGCTTTCATGTGCCGAACAAACAACAACAATACATGCGGTTGCAAGGAATCACACAGCCCCTCAATCGAAAAATCGTATAAAACACAGAGCAAGAATAAACGCTTTAGCATCAACTATGCCCTTATCGTATCACTTTTACGATATGGTTGCTTCTCTGTTAAACATATTAAATATCAACTCTGCCACGTTGAGTACAAAACGTCTTCCCCCATGGTAAAGATATAACTAAAAAACACAAAAGCTAAAACAAGAAATTTACTTTGAAAAGTTGAACAAATGAGAGACCAAAAACTAAGTGTCATCCAAGTTAAATATTTCTGGACAAACTGCTAATTTCTTGTCCTTGAAGATTGAAAATTTGCAAATACTTTTGCCAGGACAACCCAAACCCCTGGTGTAGTGTTTAGAAACAGCAGAAACACTAAAACCAAATTAAGCGCGAAACGTCCTTGACGTTCGGCTTTATCAAAAGCTTCAACGACTTCCAAATACGGGAAATTTCAACAGTAGGCGCAAAAACTTCTCAGAACTTGGAGCTGGATGTCGTGGTCATAAGATTCGCGCTAACCAACTAGTTTATAAGACGACAGAAAGGAGATTTCCACTGGGACTTTACAATGCTATTGTGGGTTTAGTTGTTAAGTTGTGTCTTGAGGAATTTTTTTGAAAGTATGGACTCTTATTTCGCAACCACAAAACGACAGTGATCAGAGTGGTAACAAATGTCCTGCGAACAATTTAATGGTCCTGGGCTTTGAAGGTTTGTAGATGAGGCTTGTGACACACAAAAGTGACACCCGAAGGCTGTTAGGAAACGATACGGAATTTTAACAATTCGTCAAATGTGCGTTGTGCGGAAAATACCCAGTGCTGGAATTCTTGTAGAATTCCCTCTGTTAATCAGACTGCCGAATTAGGTGAATTTGAAAAAACTGAATAATCGTCAATTAGTCTTCAACGACCTGTTGGCTCTTTCCCGACAGTTGTGGCTTGTAGATGACCTGTTTAGGCCATCCATTACTCATGACAAACTGTTTTTGAATTTCCCACATCAAGCTTAACAACTGGGACTCTGAGTAACAAAAATAATCAAATCCAACCACGATCTACAAATATCTCAACAACAGACGCTTGGTTATAGAGTCAAAGACTAATTGGAAAACAAACGCACATGTCGAAAGCCAAATGCACAAAAAGAAACCCAATAGCGTATCGTGAAACGCAGGTCCTTACCAAGAACGGAAATAAGGAAACGCAAAAAAAGTCATGTTGTGTTAACAAGCAACTGAAAAAAACATGCAATGAGTGATTTATCCTATTTGACCTCCGGATATCGAACATCGCAACTATAACGCGGAAAATGCTTTATTCAGCGGAAAGTACCGAATCGCGTTGACCACTGGAAGTCACGCGTANGAACAATTTAATGGTCCTGGGCTTTGAAGGTTTGTAGATGAGGCTTGTGACACACAAAAGTGACACCCGAAGGCTGTTAGGAAACGATACGGAATTTTAACAATTCGTCAAATGTGCGTTGTCCGGAAAATACCCAGTGCTGGAATTCTTGTAGAATTCCCTCTGTTAATCAGACTACCGAATTAGGTGAATTTGAAAAAACTGAATAATCGTCAATTAGTCTTCAACGACCTGTTGGCTCTTTCCCGACAGTTGTGGCTTGTAGATGACCTGTTTAGGCCATCCATTACTCATGACAAACTGTTTTTGAATTTCCCAGATTTTCCACATCAAGCTTAACAACTGGGACTCTAAGCAACAAAAATCCAACCACGATCTACAAATATCTCAACAACAGAGGCTTGGTTATAGAGTCAAAGACTAATTGGAAAACAAACTCACATGTCGAAAGCCAAATGCACAAAAAGAAACCCAATAGCGTATCGTGAAACGCAGGTCCTTACCAAGAACGGAAATAAGGAAACGCAAAAAAAGTCATGTTGTGTTAACAAGCAACTGAAAAAAACATGCAATGAGTGATTTATCCTATTTGACCTCCGGATATCGAACATCGCAACTATAACGCGGAAAATGCTTTATTCAGCGGAAAGTACCGAATCGCGTTGACCACTGGAAGTCACGCGTACATTTACATCGTCACATATCGGCGCCCGATCAAAAGTCCCTGATGACATTTCGATCGACGGTTAAATCAGAGACCTAGTTTAGAAGATTGCTTTGAGCGCCAAAATACGAGTCTTATAACTCTTAGTTGGTGGCTAATGGTGAATTTGGTCCAAACTACAATCATGCTTCATTAAGGGATTAGTACTAATGTTGCCATAAACACCAACTTATAATGTCCGCTAAAGTTTAGTTTTAGTTGCGATTTCCTTTTTCGACAAAAAATTGTTGGAATTTTACGCAGTAAAGTCAAGAAAATCTCAACTGTTGATAACAGCGACTGTGTATTCACGTTATTGGGGAGTAAAGAGTACATGTTTTTTCAGAACGCAGTTGAATATGCTCCAAACACAACACAGAAGATAATGTTGGCCTTGTACTTTGTTTAAATACAAAACAATAGTGACCCGATGCACAGGCTTTCTCCCGGGGTAGCAAAACAATAAGGTTCGTAATTTGATCAGCCGTTCCCTGTTACAGCCACCCCTTGCATTAAAAGCGTCCATAACTGGTTTACGCCACTAGTAGGGCTTTGGAGACTTCATAAGGCTGGGTAGGAGATTACTGAAACTGTGCAAAGTTATAAACGGAAGTGACCCATAGTCAGCGCAGCGACCAACAATATACGCACTGACTTTAGGGGTTAAACATCCTTTTCTTTCCCTTGGACGTTTCAACACTTCGACACCGTTCTTGGTCAAACTAGCGCGATTCCTTAATGCTAGTCTTCGATAGACACTATTATAACGTGCTTAGGCGGCGGGACGAATAACATGACATGCAGTTTAGGGCAAAACAAAACCAAGAGTTATCAACTGAGGATAGCAGCCACCAACTAAACGTGACGAGCGCACAGTTTGTTGCTTGTATGCTAAACGGGCGTCGTGACTAACAGGTTTCATCCTGGTCGCTGTGGGACAGTTAAGAACGAAGATCGATCTCAACAGGCCACACATAACCGCCAAGTTCGACCGTTGGTGTGACATTTGTCTTGGCTAAATATGAACGGCTAAGCAACAATGACATGTCGAAACAGTCGACATAATAAACACTGCTATTGTTTCGTCAGGGGTTTTCTGGTGACAAGAGAATCGAACAATAGAGTCTGGGAATTACTTGTGTAATAGAGACTTATAAATGGGGTTGGGCCAGTACCAAACTCACAACATTCCTTTGCCTGAGAACGGCAATAAATTATTTAAAGTATGCTACGCTTCTGCGGTCAAGGCTGTACTTTGTTGTAGAATGTTGTAACGTTCAGTTAAAACTAAATGCGAGTACTGTATATCCTAACATTTGCAAGTGGGTATGAAAACAAACTTACAAGTTATTGATCTGAATGCCTAACCAGCCACCGACTTAAACATCTGCCTTAGAGAAGACTGAACTAAGACTTACAGTACTAACCAAAGCACCAGAAACATAAAACAAATTCAGAGACACTGAACAACAGTATAACGAACAAACGAATAATCTAAAATCTTGTATAACCACAAGAAAAACAAGTTAAACAACTTTCGCTGCTGTCAGTCGAACNTAACATTTGCAAGTGGGTATGAAAACAAACTTACAAGTTAGTGATCTGAATGACTAACCAACCACTGAACTAACATCTGTGAAGACAACTTAGTGAAGACTGAACTAAGACTTACAGTACTAACCAAAGCACCAGAAACATAAAACAAACTCAGAGACACTGAACAACAATATAACGAACAAACGAATAATCTAAAATCTTGCATAACCACTAGAAAAACGAGTTAAACAACTTTCGCTGCTGTCAGTCGAACAATCCAACAGCCAGCCTGCTGCTACTGTGTACTTGTTCAGCCGACAAGGAGCAAAACAAAATCGCTGGGCCTGACTGGAGCTCCTTCTCATTCTCCTCTTGTTTCTTTTTTGTTTTCCTCTTTCTCTTGGCAAGCGAATTGACGTCACGCGGGAGAAAGCCGACCACAGCTCGTTGATTTCTGGCTTAAGGCGATGACGCGGTGGAATTTTTGGTTACAAACCATCGGATATATTTGCGCAAAATTTTTTAATTGGTATGTTTCGCGAAACACCGACGAATCAGGCATGACTTGGCCACAAATTAAACTCAAACAGTAGTCGTCCAGAAGCAGGCAATACGCTCGATTATCTGTAAAATATGCATTGTTTAGTTCCGCATAAAAAATTTTAGAAGGCAGTGGGAGGGCACAGGCCTTGGGCGTATCTAGAGAGGGGCCATGCCCCCCAAAAATTATAAATTTTACATTAAGGTAGGTTACCCTTGGAAATAATTGGCACCTTCCAAAATTTCGCAGGCAAATCTACAATAAAAACGTCGCACAATCTAGGAATGTATCCGGAAGAGGTGCGTAATCTTCCTGCTTATCGCCCAGAGACAACTCAATGCCTGTTACAGACGGGAACACTTAAGATTCACCTCTAGCAACGAACACACTTAATTGGCTCTGCACTATAATGTCGTCCACACCCTCGGAAACTCCTGACAGAGAACGAATATGTGCAAGTTCTTACGTGGAGCAGCTTTCCCCGGCTTGGTCATTGGTTTAGTGCTATTGTGTCGCTACGGTTTCTTTCACTAAGCGAAATAAACACATCTTATCTCAAGTCAAAAAAATCTTGAAAAGTCGGAGACGACTGCGAAAAGCATCACAGTACAACACGCGATATAACTTTGCAATTAACGCTAGGTTGCTTAATACCTTTACGTACCGGTTTGCTGCCAGCCTCACAAATTCTAAATATACCGTCAGCAAAAAAAAACAGCATACGCGTAACCTGCACACGGCATAAAGTAATATACGTTTTTTAACTGAGTTTTGTGCGTTATCCTAACGTTTTGTAATTTAATCCATCTATCTTTGGAACACTAGTTACGGATCCGTTTATAATTTCTATCAAAAGATATTGTTTCGGCAATAACTTTGCATCACTGACGATGGCATGAGTTTTTGCCGAAACGTTTTATAAAAAGGCATATCGCATTTAAAACTGTCTGGGCAGGTTTATTTTTGATAAGACTGAATCTACCGACTTATTTTTTTCGTATTTTTGCAGTATTCTTACGAAAGTAATGGTGTGAATGCCTTTTTTGCAGCAGAATGTTTGGATTATGGAAGGCAACGTTTATTGAGACCGCATTGCTAAAGAGCCTTAGATGATAGACCAGAAATGTACATGTTATCAGTTGGTACGATTTCAAAACCGTAAAATCCCCCCAAGCCTTGCGTTAAAGTTTTTGTCAATTACGCAACCGCAGAAAGATTTTGGAGATTGAGTTTTCGGAGAGTCATCAGATTTTGTAAAACTTTCCTTCTTTAGCGCCAACGTGCGACTGCCTTCATTTAAATAGCAAGTGCTTTGTGTGCGATTTAGGCGATGAATTTTCTTTACGTTGGTTATGATTGCCATGTGGCATCAACAAAACTGTACAAACAAAAAGAGGTTTCCTTTAGAAACAATGTTTAAAATGTTTTTTCAGAGGTAAAATGTTTAGCGTTGCGTAGTAAATGTATTGCCCTAATTTAAAACATTATCATTTTTCGTCGGAAAAGCTATGTAATGTTTTAAGAACCAAGATCACTCTTAATTTATTTCTAAAACACTTTAACAAGTGATATTTTTAAACCACCAAAAGCGAAAAAAA
>QXVZ01032188.1:0-12745 GCA_008931825.1 Phallusia fumigata
TGCGTCACTTCCAAATATGGTCACATGGCCTAAATACTTGGCCCAAACTCGCGACATGGAAACAAGGTATTAAAGGCTAATAGGTAAGACTATACGTTTTGCAATTTTTCCTGTCGATCAACTAACGGTAAACTGGGTAAATTGCCGGTGCACAACTGTAGATGTCCATCATGTTTGGAAATTGTAACATGTATATTTCGACAATTTTCTTGGTTAGACCGTCTAAACAAAACAGCGGTGGACAGAATAACCAATATGTGGCTACAATAGCCGTTATTTTTGTTATTTTTTTTTTGTTAGCCGTTATTTTTTTTAAATTGGCGTTATTTTTTTTAACATGTTGAAATACATCTTAGCGCATTGTAATGCGTATGTCGTTGAAATAATATCGTAAAACTGATTTTTTTCTATTATATAGTAACGCAGTTTTTTTAAAGCACAAATCTAGTTTTGTACATTGAAGCAACTAAAAAACAAAATCTGACTCACCAACAACAACAACAAGCCAATTGCGCTCAAAAACACGTCACTACCGTGAGTGATAATTTAAGAGTTGAAACGTCTGTTTTCGTTGTCATTTACAACAACTGTGTTCCAAAAAAATACAATCAACTATACACACGTCACATCCGCGAAACAAACGAATTAGAGGTAAAACTAACAATGACCGTAATGATTTCAATTCCACAACATAACATTGTTTACAAAAACATGACGCGTGCATGTCACATTCACTCGCGCTGCTGCATTTTGTATTGTATATTCTATCTGAATGAGTAAATTACCGACCAGATTTAAGTATAAACCGAAGGAATTCCTTTAAGGCGAATTATTCGTAATGTAATTTTCGCCCGTTTTGTGATTTTGACATAATTCACCTGCATGTTTTGTTCGTTAAGACGTCATCGTATTTGCAAGAAAAAACAAGAGCTACATGCCGTGGCACTGAAACGGATCGATCGCGTCGCGTCTGTTTCCGAGTGTGTCTGAAGTAGGGAGACACTTCCCCCGGAATCCCGGGATTTTTAAACAATTATTAGTTTTAAATTTAAGGAACGAAATATTGCGAAAGATCCATAGCACGTTACCTAACTATTCCAAAGCACTAGAAAAAGCCATTACCGCAATAAATAATGCAAAAAAACTATTAACTGGGGATAAAATTAACCAACGATGGCAGTCTACTACAGTACGCAGCGGAAATCATGAAAAGCGATGGTACACCCCTCGCAACGAGGTATGGAGTTCGCACAACTTGATGTGTATCGTACCGTCCTTAACAATAGATGGCAGCACGATACGGTGGTACGGTACGGTACCCTGCAAAATCATCACAAGATATGGTACTGTAGTACAGTACGCCCTTCGTGACGAGGTTTGTGGGACGTACAATTCAATACGTATCGTGTCGTACTTGTATCCTTAAAACTAACAGGCAGAAAGTTAAGAGTGATTTAAACACATAATTTTGAGTATAGCCCCCAAAAATTAAAAATATAACAACACGAGTCGGAAATCAAAATAAGGGCTCTGAAAAGCCTAACTGACATTAAACCTGCCTGTGTGGCAGTTCCATAAGAAAAAAGAAGCCGGAATTTCCCGGGAAAAAAGATAAAATCCCGGGAATTTTTCCGGAGAAAAAAAAACAACGAAATCCCGGGATCCCGGGAAACAATCCCTAGTCTGAAGAAGGTTTTCTCAACACATTTCACGCTAAAAATGCAGCAAACTATTTCAAAAATGATCAAATCCATTTCGGAAACAGAAATGTACGATATATATTGCATTTGCGAAAATGTGCAAAAATGAAATTTTGAATTGAATTAAATTTCAAAGATGCAATATAGTACTGAACTTATTTTCTCATACATAAAACATTGAAAATTGAGGTTTGTAAGTGTGGTGAAAAAAGGTTGAAGCCAGTTCAAAGATCTAAATGTCCATTGCAGAAAATTTTAACTCAGCGCACATCAATGTGCAGGGCGATAAAAGATTTCGTGATTATGATCACCTTCTTCGATTAAAAAAAACACACAACCAACGTACCATCGAAAGGCATGTACTCGATAAATCTGACGTCGACCTTCAGATCCCTGGTGAGTTGCACAAAGTCGCATATTTCGTCTTCGTTCACCCCGTTCATCACCACACAGTTGACCTGCCAACAACAATTTATTCTTTTGGGGCGATACAAAAATAGGTTACAATATTAAAAGGCAAAACTAGAGAGGTGGCGTTATCCATATTTTTATTCCATAAACACTACCACCTCAAAATGATGTTCTTCACATACACCATTTTACAATCTAACTAAATCATTTCTTACATCATGTCATTTCTACTCTCAATGCCAAAAGCAAGAATTAAACCCCACAGTCACACTAACCAATAGTTTTTGACATGCAGTGACCTTTGGCCGAGCGGCAGCAAACCGCACAACAAACTGTAACGACACTTTCCGACGCGGTTTCAGAGCAACGCGCTGTCGCTGTAAATCCAACAACAACAACAACATTGCGCTTTTTGACCAACCAAATAGAAACTTACATGCTACTTTATAAGAGATGGCAATTGTAAATGAGAGCAAAGTTATTCTAACGTATTATCTTTTACAGTGTTATTTAGCAAACGCATCTCGGTTAACACTACGCAATCACGTAAAGCAGTGGTGTAGTATTAACAGCAGGGATTCATCTGTCATAGGAAATGATTATCTCTTTTTATATGTTGGGAGGTGTTGCGTGTACGATACATACAACTACATAGTGATGATCTATACTGACCATACGGCAGCGAAATGCCAGAACTAAAAATAAAAACGAATAAATAAATTGCTGTGCCGCACTGTCTTCTACATCGCAAAACAGCAAACATACTGAGGTCAACACCGCCTAACTTTAATCAGCGAAACGCCTATGTGTGAAGTAGCGGCCTGTTACCAACCGCTGAGCGTTGCCTTGCCCGTGTCGTAAACTCGTCAATCACTCCCTCGCGTCAGGTCGTTTTGCATTGGGGCAAAAAAGTCAGCGTTTAAACATGTATTTGCAGCTGTAAGGGTAAATACTTGACCGATCAGGCTAAAATTTCAAACAACCAATGAGAAGCACCCTTCATTAAATTTCAATACGTTTGGATTGGTATGTCTGAAGTAAAGGGCATGTAAACAAAAAACTGAATATTTGGGGTTAAAAAGGTAAAAATGGATGAAAAAAACGTTTTCCTTTTTTTTCACAAACACAGCATTTTATCTCTCTCGTGGGCACAGGATGTTTGCCCCCTTCCCCCTTGCCCCGGTGACGTCACTATGAAACAAGGACACCGCTCCAAGGTAAAAAAATGTAGACTCGGCTGCCAAAAATGACAGAGAAAAGGGAAATCCTTTAAGTCAGATGCAAACCATTAATACATCTAAAAACAAAAGTTCCAAACATTTAATATTTTGAATGTCTTTTAAACATTGACCTTTGCGTAATTCTAGGTCATGCAAAAGCTCACTACAACTATAGCGTAGTTGACCACGTCAAAAGTTTCGGGCAGATTTAATTTACCGTTTTAATTTCTCCGGCACCTGCCATCACTTTCGACAGCGCGAAAAAACAACGAAATACCTAATGTACCAGCGACAGACGATTCGCGTAATTAGCGTTCTACGGCGGTCGCTGGCATTTAACCTGCGGCGGCGACAAAAACGAGAAGCATTCAGNAGCGGCCTGTTACCAACCGCTGAGCGTTGCCTTGCCCGTGTCGTAAACTCGTCAATCACTCCCTCGCGTCAGGTCGTTTTGCATTGGGGCAAAAAAGTCAGCGTTTAAACATGTATTTGCAGCTGTAAGGGTAAATACTTGACCGATCAGGCTAAAATTTCAAACAACCAATGAGAAGCACCCTTCATTAAATTTCAATACGTTTGGATTGGTATGTCTGAAGTAAAGGGCATGTAAACAAAAAACTGAATATTTGGGGTTAAAAAGGTAAAAATGGATGAAAAAAACGTTTTCCTTTTTTTTCACAAACACAGCATTTTATCTCTCTCGTGGGCACAGGATGTTTGCCCCCTTCCCCCTTGCCCCGGTGACGTCACTATGAAACAAGGACACCGCTCCAAGGTAAAAAAATGTAGACTCGGCTGCCAAAAATGACAGAGAAAAGGGAAATCCTTTAAGTCAGATGCAAACCATTAATACATCTAAAAACAAAAGTTCCAAACATTTAATATTTTGAATGTCTTTTAAACATTGACCTTTGCGTAATTCTAGGTCATGCAAAAGCTCACTACAACTATAGCGTAGTTGACCACGTCAAAAGTTTCNTATGAAACAAGGACACCGCTCCAAGGTAAAAAAATGTAGACTCGGCTGCCAAAAATGACAGAGAAAAGGGAAATCCTTTAAGTCAGATGCAAACCATTAATACATCTAAAAACAAAAGTTCCAAACATTTAATATTTTGAATGTCTTTTAAACATTGACCTTTGCGTAATTCTAGGTCATGCAAAAGCTCACTACAACTATAGCGTAGTTGACCACGTCAAAAGTTTCGGGCAGATTTAATTTACCGTTTTAATTTCTCCGGCACCTGCCATCACTTTCGACAGCGCGAAAAAACAACGAAATACCTAATGTACCAGCGACAGACGATTCGCGTAATTAGCGTTCTACGGCGGTCGCTGGCATTTAACCTGCGGCGGCGACAAAAACGAGAAGCATTCAGTAGCCGGAATTGAAACGGAAGTCGCTTACACGCCGCAGCGCAATGTTTCAGAAGACTTGGAAACTCTTAAACGCGCGCATAACGGCAGTTTAATTGCCGAGTTAAGGTCGAAAACGCTTTTTAACAAGAACTTCCAAGTATTCGATTTATCCTGTCACATCTTGCTCGTGGACAGGACGAATCCAGTTAATCGCATAGCCAATTTGCCAAGCTTTTCATGCGATTAACCGGAATATGCGATTATCCGGAATCAGCATAAACATTACAAGTTGTAGAAAAGAAGTGTTAATTTACACTTTCGCAGCTGGAATAACGTTGTTATGGCGCATATATATGTCATCAGAGATGCTTCTCTTCCAAACTGAACAACGTTGTCACTTCCGGAATATAATATTTCACTTCCCCAAAATTAGGTGAATTTTCACACCGCAGCAAGAACGTGGCGTCACATTTTTAAACCGTTGCGCAAGTACATTTCATTCGTATAGGCAGACACGCAAATTTGTGACAACAAATTTCTTTCTTTCCTATACGCTGTTGAAAAAGTATTAACGTCTCGATTTACTTTTTTTGGTAATGTTTACTATAACGTATCTTGTAGTGGTAAAAAACGACTTGTATTTAAACAATTGAAACTGTTACAGTAACATTATCGTCTCTCGCGCGTAATTTATGCTTCCCATATTTCAAAGAAACATTGGACAGCTACTTTCACAATGAAATCAACCGTTCAGTTAGTCCCATAAATCGTATTTCTTTAACTGAGCTATGCAATCGCGTCACCAAGAGTATTTTTTGACAAATGTTGGACTTCGGTTTTCGATTTACATCAATGTACAACAAAACGGATTATGCGTATAACCGATGCCAATGTTGGACGCGGATGATTCGTTTGTTCATGCTTTGGTCTGTTTCAAAAACATTGTTGTATCTAAGAAAAGCTCCTAAATAGTCAATGGCAAATAACAAATGTAATATTGGTTGTTATCTGGTCGAGTATGGTTAATATTTTCAGATTTTTGCACCAGACGAATCGTTTATCTAAAGCGCATAGTACAATACGTTTAAAGTTGGGTTGAAAAGCGAGTCCAGCAACTGTATCGTTTTTAGGACGCACATAAAAACGAATCCAGAAACAGATCCTTTACACCAGTGGTCGGCAAACTGTGGACCGCGGCCCAATTGTGGGCCGCCTAGTACTTTTTAGTGAGCCGCGAAAACCTTACTTATGTGGGCCGCGTGGTGTATAGGAGCTGGATCCTGACGCGATGGCGGGGCCAAAACGCGAAGTCGTACTCCATTGCACCACATGTAAACGGTGATTATTTGACATGACAGATAATTGTTATGTAGGGATGCATTGTGACAAAACAAACTACGGTTATTTGACACAAAATAATTGTTATGTCTGAAACACCTTAATAGCGAAGTGTACTCGACATGAATTTAATTCGCGAATTTAAACAAATAAAAATGTGGTTTTATACCCAAAAAAGATTGATTAATGTTGAGAGAGATTTTCGATGCAATTTTATGAAACAAACTTGTCTCAGGGGGGGGGGGGGGGGGGGTACGAAACGTTTTATGCTGTGTGGGCCTCCAGTTAAGATTAAATGGAGAATTTGGGCCCTCGTAAAAAAAGTTTGCCGACCACTGCTTTACACGAACAGGGCTACTTAAAATTAGCTTTCTGGCCAAGTCAGTCCACTTGCGTTAATAGGAAATCGCTTGAAAGATCAACGTTCGTGATCGATAGGATATTGTGTTCGAGGCCTTAAACAAGTTCCAAACCAGCTTTCTACCAAATTTATACAGGCTTCCCTTATCAGTTTCCAGGAACAATATGAAACCTCCGTGTGCAACCAAAGGGATGCCACCCTTGAAGTTTCTCAGAACGCTAATATGGGAGAAAGCGCCGGTAATTTGCTCGCGGCTGCTACGAGCCTTACATTTATCGTAGGTCTCATCTAGCTATAAACGTGTTGTCGCCGTCGCGCAGAATTAAGACCTTATACGATTATTTGTGGTTTCCTAGAACTTTGGCAAGCGGGCCCGGAGTGGCGTTTCCCAAAAGCTGTAAATTTGCGAAAATGCGTAAACAGGATGGGTGTACTGTCGTGTTTTTGTGAAACGCAAGGAAAGCACTTTTCAGCATTTTTTACGCGTAGCAGCATTTGTTTTATTTGGCTACGTGTTGTTTTGGTTTTGTTTGCTTTTAATGATAAATACTTAACTAAATCACAGAAATCCTGACCAGCGAAACCATAACAACATAAAAAAATACTACAAAACTAAAACAAATACAATCCGGAACGTTGGATTCGAAAAAAAGTGTAATATTCTGTAACGGCGTATTATTATATATTTTGCTTTCACAATGTACATTTAAGGCGGGTGTGGTCTAATGGGACAAACCCTCATTTTTAAATGACACAAACCAAAACGTTCTCTCTTGTCTACTTTCTGCAAAACCCCTACTAATATACAGGCAATTGCAAATTAACTGGATCACAGTTTACTGCCAAAGCTTGCCGTAACGCAGTTTTGGATCACCTTGAAAAGATTATCATGTCAGAGATAATGGGATTGGTTAAGAATGCATACGCTTTTCACGGTGTGTTCTAGACCTGTAGCGCATAATTAATTCACCGGTCGTTCATTAGTCGTGTGGACGGCGTCAATCAAGAGTTTTTTCGTGGAAACTTCGCTTGCTGTAAGACGTACCTGTACCCGGGCTTGTTTATTTAGCCTACAAAACCACGAAGCGGTGTGAAAACTGCAGCATCATGATAGAATGCTGCTAAATATAAACGAGGTATGGAGAACACACTAGTAGCCAACAAATGTACGTGAGTAATGACTATGTGCGTTAAGTGGTGCAGGAGTACGCTGAAGCTTGTTACCTTTGTTGTGCTGAGGTTAATAAAAATTAATAGAGCTTCTGCCAATCTGTGGTTTAATGAAATGCGATTACTCTGTAAAAAAAATGGTGCGCTTACACGTCATATTTCTGGAAATAAAATGGCGGCAGTCCAAGTTTGGTTTTATTTGAAACCATCCACACTAAGCATTTATTATTTTCGCAATTGCCTGGCACCTTAAAAGCTTTACACTACGGTGATTTGTCCTCTTCTATTTCTGCATTTTGTTGCGCCTAAGGCAACTAAAAGGCCCTGAACTGTAAGTGGCGCAACTTTACGCAGAAGTCGCCTGCTCCTATTTATGCACCATGCATTTTTAACCAGCATGAAAAACAGTCTGATAAATAAAAAAGCGTTATTACTTGCAAAAGCTACAAACGCAACACAGGTATTTCAAAATCCGAAACAGTATTTGAAAGAGAACCTTGCTGTGGTTCTACGTAAACACATTCAACTTACATCTTAAATTGCACCTTTCTGTCAGAGAAAAAGATAGGTATGTTCTCTGCTAAATTTGTCCACAAGAAAATGTAAAAATGGCAAAGGTTCTTCTTTAAGTAAGGTTTGTAAAAAGACTATTTTTAATGCGGGTTAAAGGTGTATTGCGCATAAATAGGAGCAGGCGACTTTTGCGTAAACGGTCACAAGCAGACAGACAACCTAGGCAGAGTTTGGGACAAGCCCTTGCTAAAAAATGGCGATAAGCTGTTGAGCTGGTCGCGGTTGGCCGGTGAAAATTGTCAAATGTGTTCGCTCAAAGGATGTGACACGAAGGAATCCGATAAAGCTTAAAGTTTATGTTCATTTTGAAATCTAACAAAACAGAAGTTTTTTTTTGCGTCACACCAGTCGTACATCAAAATCGACCGAAGGCCCTGATGGGTCTACTTTAAACTTTCGTCCATTCAATCTTAACCATATATGACTTAAAAATTAGTGGGAAAACATTTATCTGTGATTTCATTCGGTACTAGTAGCAGAAATTACAATTTTCACACAATACCTTAACTGGAGAAAATCCCATTGCCACAGCTGATTCAATTCCTTTCATGACTCTGTCCCATCCTCTGTGACGTGTGATCAGCTCAAATCGGGCAGGGTTTAATGTGTCCAGACTGACATTCAAGGAGTCAAGTCCGGCCTCTTGAAGCGCTGGTAGTTTTCGAGGCAAGGTCAGGCCATTGGTCGTCATGCCAATGGACGTTAAATTGCCATGTGGCTCCTTCATGGAACTCAGTTCCTCTGTAAAGGTAACACAGTACCAATGCCAATAAACCACAACACAAATAGCTTCGTTAAATGAAACACAAGCATCTAAAAAGCCCAGTTGGTGAAAACATTAAAAAAAAACATTAGAGTACTAGCTACATATCGATGAGGTTGTGTTAACTAATTTTTTTCGATTACACACATTTAACTGCTTTTTGTCACAGAACTTTGGCTCAGAACTTTTTTACTAAGATCTGATTTACCCAAACAAATTTACACTTGCAATACATATGCTTTACACACTGTTTTAAAGGCGGTTAAGATTTTGGGCAACACACTTTGTTTATCAGAAAAGAACAAGAACTTACGAATGATATCACAGAGGTCTCTTCTCACTAGTGGTTCACCTCCAGTTAATCGAATTTTTGTAACACCTTCCCCAATGAACAACCGTGAGAGCTTGATAATTTCTTCCTTAGAGAGCAATTCCTCCTTGGGCGTTAGCTGGATCCCTTCAGCGGGCATACAATATTTACCTGAGTAATATAAACAAAGTTAATATTTGCATCCATCAATAAAACACAGTGCAATGAAGTCCAAAAATAGACTATTTTTAACTTTTATTTCAAAATTGTTGAAAAAGGATATCTTGTAATTTATTTGTTTGGGTGAATATTCTTGAATTAAGTTCTTCTGCGCTAGGGCATAATAAATCTACAAAAAAACCTCTTTCTCTGACTCAAGTTGAAGGCTTGAGTAGTTATCCCAACAGGCATTTGACAAAATGTAAGTTTATTTTTAGTGTTTAAATTCTGACACAACATATTTTTTTTAATTTTAATTACATCAACCTTTTTATTACACATTTAGCATCATATTTAGCATTTAGGAAAGTAAAGTCTGATATTGTGACCTAACATTTGCACTGTTTCATGTTTGAAAGGTGCACATACAACTAAACACATTCAACTTACATCTTAAATTGCATCTTTCTGTCAGAGAAATTCTGAGATAGGTGTGTTCTCTACTAAATTTGTCCACGAGAAAATGCGAAAATGGCAAAGGTTCTTCTTTAAGTAGGGTTTGTAAATTCTGCACTCTGTCCCTGCTTCTTATCAGTGGCAATGCATCTGCAACCTTTGAATATAAGAATAAATGCAATACAAAACAATAAACTTGAACTTTGCTGTATTTTCAGATCTTCAGATTTAATTGCCAGCAATTGAAACAAAATTAATATGGGCCCAATTTGTTTTGAAAAATGTCAATATGTAGGCCAGCAAGCTGGATAAGGAAATCCCAAATACCACAGCAAGAAAACACTTTGCAGGTAAAAGCACAAAATGATCTGTCTAAGCAATGAAAAAAAAAGAAAATACTTACAGTGGGTTTGGTTAGAGGGGCTGCTATTACATGAGCAAACCTATGTTCAATACTTGAAAGAAGGCAGCATGGTTTCAGAAACCTAGCTAAATGCAATTTTAAGGAAATCATTTTGAACTGTTGTCAAATCATGTACTTAGGCCTACAAACATAAAAAAACATATTACTTTAACATAAGTAGAACATAAGTATATTTTTCATGACTGTTAAGAAATAGCAAACTCTGCTAAAAAAGTTTTAAACAGTCAAACAGTTTTAAGTAAAACATTTACTGGTTCTACTAAAATTCAATAGCAAATTCAGCTTGATTTTGCTGTTTTAAAATAAACCCTGCGTTAGGGTAATGTATTCTACTAGGCATAACCTACCTCATACAAATTAAAAATTTGGGGGAGCACCCTTGGCTATACCCATGGCTCTATCTTTATTATGTTATTCTTTATTATGTAAGTCCTACCAAAAGACATGCCAAAATAGACAGCTTCACACCCATAACTGCTAGTATATCGTCTGCAAAATGTGACTACCCACAAGATTACTCACTCACCGAAACTTATGTTGAAAAATACTGAAAATTATAATGATCAATATAATCATTTACAGTTGCTTGCACCCAAGCAAATCTCATAATTCAACATAAAAAGAAACTTGGACACTACAGCGACTCTTGAACAATTGACACAAATAGCACCAACTCTAAAAGATTGTTCTCAGACAATTGATGCTGCTAGGCCTTCTAAGGCATTTTCACTAAACCTGCTGTTATATATATGTATATCAGATTAACACCTGCCTTTTTTGTTTCGAATTTTACTTTTTGCGTTAAACAAAGACACGTCTTGCACACGCAAATGAAGTCCTGCAACAAATTGAAAGAAAAAAAACTTATACTCTTCGAACTGGATAGATGCTACAGCAGTGCAACACACAAGAAGAATGAATGACATCCGACGACCAATGATGCAGCGATTTCCAAACAACAATATGGGCAAAATTTCTTTTCGCTACGTCAGTTCGTAGTGTCGTTCGAAGTGAAGTTTCTTGGTCGTTGCTTTTACAATTTGAACACAAAGTTCACTGTGAAGGGCCACTGCAATGCGACTAAGTCTGCATAAGTTGGTAACTGGCGAGTGACGACCCACCCTAGTTCAATTTAGGGTTGGCTGAAACAACATGACAATTGACTGGCGTCAGCTCGACCTCACTTCGCTTAGTCAGCATTTGCTTTGCAAACTTTGTGCAGTCGACCGAAACCGAGAAATTTCACTGATCACTTTTCTTACATTTTTCTCGATCCTATCCTAATTGATTTTGGGTTTTATTTTTGTAACTGTAGTATTGGCCACTTAAGTTTTCTAATAAATATTCTACAACACAAATCCACTGGCAGTGTGACGAGTGCAGTAAAAAACATTTCAACCATTTATCAAATCAACAAAAACCTCTGTTCGGCTTACAGAATGGACAAACAATATGAGTAACAACCTTTTCGTTTCCCTTGAAACAGAACCGGTTTCCCTAATACGTTACTAACGCGGTTGCACCTCGGATTCTCCTGAAAAGTGGCTGGCAGTAAACTCATTGCAATTTTGACAAAGAAGTCAAAATCAAGTCACTGCGACAAATTGGGCCCCAAATAAAAATCCGATATTGAAGATACTTTCGATTTTTGGCTTGTAATCGTTGCTTTTCAAACAAAAGGGGTAAAAAATGGGTTTAGGTAAAATACGTTGAGTCACTACATCATTGACAAAGGTACATTTAAAAAAACTTCTGAAATACCATCGGTACAGCTTTTAATGACAGCTACCGTTATTTTGGAAGTCGTATTACTAGAGCTGTTAAAACCGACTCAAGTTTGACAGCACATTTTTGGGTTGAGTCCCGTCCATGTTTATACAGAAAACGCCAAAACTGATATCACTTGATATTTATTAACTAAACGGATTTTCATAAGTGGGGCAATATGTCATGATTGGGAATTTTGAGATTTCTGTATTTTTTCCGTGTTACAAATTGTATTGTTTTCTTTCGTCAGGTGGAGTCATTGATAAATCATGATTTGATTTTTCATGTGGTCTGCAAACTATTTTTGTGACAAGAAAAATGACGTTTTAAATGCATAAACCAGTTTCATGACGAACCAACACTTAAAGAAACGAAAAACACACCTATATGCGTTGTGAATGTTACAGAACAATGAAACAAAGGTCCTGATATACCTTGCTGAAAAATTGTAAATACTTTTGTTACAAATCGGTTGTAAACACACGAAAATAGTCGAATTAACCTAAAAATAAAAGCTGCAGTCAATGGAATATTAAGCGATCGAGGCAAAAAAATTGATGAAACCATGATCAAAGAAGCATTTCTTAACCATCGTCTTTCAGAATACGGACAGTGTCTTTTCGTGTGACGTAGCTTAAGCCAGATGCCACGGTCGTGACTGCGGTGATTCCCCACAAACATTTGAGGAACACGTGATCCGTAAATTCAAACGCGGGCGCTGCGACTGAGCACCA
>QXVZ01032192.1:10722-21521 GCA_008931825.1 Phallusia fumigata
GCGAGGGAAACTTGCAGACGTGACTGTATACATAAGTCGTAATATGATAAATGTGCTGGTTGTAGCAAGTCTGACTAATGGGCTTGTTTAATCTCTAATTTTGAATTTCATTCTCCTGACAATAAATGGCCAATCCATTTCAATTACAACCGAGCACTAGACGAAACAGACATCTGAACGTTTTGCACTTCGATTTACAAAATCTAACTTCGCCAAAAATTGACAACTTCGTGTTACAGAAGTGATTCCAAATAGGCGTTGCTTGCGGGTGCATGTAAATCAATCTTTGCTGGCTTTAGTGCTCGTGCCAAGTTCATCAATTTGTCAAGCCACGATGGCATTTGTTTTCTGCTCAGATTTTGTTGTACGTCAAAGGCAACTGACTACTTTTGAACCATTGTCATTTCGGCGAAATCGAAAATACCAAAAAGTATAAAAATTTTACGCATGACTGCGCGATGTTTCAAACAAAATTTTTTTAAATCGCACGACAATTAGGAACCTTAATATAAAGGATATATTTCGCAAAAACCGTCTTGTGA
Source organism: Phallusia fumigata (assembly GCA_008931825.1). Taxonomy (NCBI): domain Eukaryota; kingdom Metazoa; phylum Chordata; class Ascidiacea; order Phlebobranchia; family Ascidiidae; genus Phallusia; species Phallusia fumigata. The sequence continues at coordinate 11,265 of QXVZ01032192.1, forward strand.
CGTCACTAGCGGGACTCATGGCAAGTCATTGTGCTAGGAGGCTATTTTGCACAAAAATTACAGACCGGAAAAGGTGTATGTCTAAACTGGCACATTTGCAGAGTTTTTCAAAAAACGATTGGTTTGTAAAAAAACTTCTGAGCCGTCACAATTGACACTGTGACGCAACATGGAATCGCTTACTGCGTGTAGAAGAGACTATTTCGCAAACTGTTAAAACCTAAAAACGAAAATTCCGCGCATAATGTTTTTGTCACTTTTACCTGCTACTAAGATAGAGCCGNTCCGTCACAATTGACACTGTGACGCAACATGTAGTCGATTACTGCGTGTAGAAGGGATTATTTTGTAAAACATTTACAAACCTAAAAACGTACATTCCGCGCATAATATTTTGTGTATGTTGCCACAGTTGAATCTCGGAGCCTGAAACGGTTTTTGTCATTTTTACCTGCTACTAAGATAGAGCCGGTATTGGTAGAAAGCCACTACACCACGTCAAGGTTCCGGCAATCGTANACCTGCTACTAAGATAGAGCCGGTATTGGTAGAAAGCCACTACACCACGTCAAGGTTCCGGCAATCGTAGTGGTTTTATTTTACAGATAAAATCCTCATTTTGACTTTAAACAGTCAAAACGAGGGAAAAAAACTGTTAGTAGATGGCACAAAACATCGTACCCCTAGTTTGTAGACGAATTGTTTGCAAATGTTACAAAAAGCAGGTTATGCCTAATTTTTCGACTTTTTGCTGCAGAAAGAAAATATGAAAATCGTCATGTTATATCCACTTGATGACATAAATGTGAATTATGTTCCTTCACATCCAATTTTCCTTGTTGCCTCTTTATAGGTTACATTGTCTGTTTTCATCAGAAAATACGTTATTGCTTCCATATTTAGAACGTGAGTTAAAAAAAAAGTGACATCCAAACTTTTAGTGCCCAACAATTTGTCCAGAATGCCGTGTTTAAATATGAACTGGGTTTTAATGCGTCTTCCTCGAAATGTTTCCCGAATGACCTGATCCCCAACAAGCCGCTGTCGCACGCAAAGTTCGCAAAAGTACCAATCAATAAATCGCATTAAGTCCATCATAGAATCTGTAGTTAAACTGGTTTTGTGTACAGTAAACTGTGCATTGTAATCTACCAACCGACGTCTGTTTGCGCTGCTAAACAGAAGTAAACGGTAACAGTCTGGTCTGCTTTGGGCTTTGTCAGACGATGTGGAAATTAGTTCTAAAAGATTGTTAATGATATATTGATAAATTATTTGTTGGTTCTCGGGAAAACTGTGAACACCGGAAATTTAAACGTTTTTCCCGCTAATGTTTTGTTCCAAATAAATTTCCTTGTAAATAATACGTTCGGTGGTTTTTGTGGCACTTTTGTCAATGCGGCGACGCTTTCTGGGGATTACCTTCACTGATTGGTGTGAAACCACAACTGGGATGTTAAGATCGGTTGTAATTTTTTGATAGTAAAAAACGCACGTTCCGGTTAAAATTGAATCCTGAATATCCGTCCAAGTCCTTTGTCTCACCGCATCGTCGTCAAACTCCGTTGCACCGCATTTATTAAATTTATAGGCGACATAATGACCAGAGTCAACATCGGGGCCAACATGAACCACAACTGACGCTAACCTGTAAGTAACCTTTTGCGAATTAAAACAAAACGACAAGAGTTCATCGGGCACTACACGCTTACAACTCTTGGTACCACCCAAGTTTCTGTGTAAAACAATGCATAAAATGTCCGAAGTGGATATGAAATGTGAACTAATTTTCAGTTTTGCGTCCTTGTTACAGATTGAACAATAGCCCGCAACAACGCTAAAAAACTCGGCTTCACAATAAGCATTGAGGTTGCAGTTGTCTGAAATGCTTTCAAACATCGGCAATGTCAATACAGATTGCTCATGCACAGATTTCATCTCGTTGCTGCAGGTTGTGCATTGTCTAGTTGTTTGAACTTGAAATGACGAATTTAAACAACAGTTTTTTAAAATAGTTGAAAAATCGCACAGCAATACAAATTCGCTTGCATCTTGTTGTTGACCCAACGTCCAACCTAAATGACAACAAATATCACGAACCAACCGCAAGTACGACAATACGTCAACCTGTTTTTGTGCAAGCCTGCAAATAAATTTAGCAATATTTTTTTGCAATGTATCGCTGGAATTTGGAGTGTTAGGCGCATCAATAAACAGAGACTGTACAGCTTGTAGAGCAGAACTAATCCAACAATTGTTAAACTTATTTGGGAGGCCGCACAAAACCAAGTTTTTCTTTGCTAAAAATGTGTTGATCTGTATATTTAAACTGAACGACTCTTGAACCAACGCATAAACAATCCAAATTCTGAAAGACATTGGGTCAAATGGTAAACGACGAATTTTTAATACGTTTGCTGCAATTACGTCGACAGTGTAACAAACGCACAAACCACAACTTGACTGATCCTCTTGCGTGACTATGGTATCATATTTTAACTGAAATTTACCGTTTGAAAAAACAGGAATTAGGTGTTTTTTAACCAACTTTATCAGACTTTTGTGATTACAATTTGCTGAATCGTATAGTATTATTTCTTTACTGACGCTATTCACACACAAAACAACAAAATGTCTGCTAAACAATACTGGAATAAAAATTATTTCACAAAGTGCTGTGTTACAAAATGCTCCTTGTACTGCTTTGCGCAATTTTCGAAATTTCTTTCCCCCTAAAATTTCGGAAGCTAAAACACAAGTAAGACAACCAAATTTACCCGGACATATAGCGTTACACAGACGGACTGTTCTTGCAACATAACAATCGACAACGTTATCCGTTAACCAACCAAGTGAGGAGTCGGAGTGAGAATTTGCAGCATTTTGGGTTAAAGCGATGTATGTTTTGCCACGGGGCCTGATACACAATGAACACAAGTCCAACCACGACAGAGATTGGCGACAGGGTGTGGTGAGGGCGGTCTCAAAAATGGAAGTACGGTTGAAGGGGATTTGGTGCCAAATGAAGTCAGACAGCTGCTTACATGCTGTTAAAACTAATTTGTTTTCCGGACAAAATAAATGAAAATCTGCAGTGGAAGTCGAGACTAGCTTGTTTGTCTGTTGGACCGCGGGCTGGTTATCTTGGCGTTCATTTTTATATTTAAGACGTTTCGCACACATGTCAGATGCATAAAAGCTTGTTGCATTTCTTCTTCGTTTTTTAAACTTAGATTCAACAACTGGGGTAAGGGTTTGGTTTCCAGGTAAATTGGGTTTTGGAGATTTGCCTTTCTTAGCACGAGATTGTAAAGCCGAATCACAAAACATTTTTTGCAAAACTTCGATTGACTCGTGGTACTTAATTACAAAGTCATCAATACGTGCGATTCGTTTACCGTCGATAATATTTGTTTTTAAGTCGCCGAAATGTTGTTCAACTATTCCTTGAGTTTCGTTGTTCCGCAAAATAGTTTGACGGTGACACAGTTTTAACATGTTACAATGTTGTGCGTAATTTTCGTATGCAAGTTTTTGTTTGGGAGTGGTTATTTCCTCGTGCAAATGTCGAGACAGATCTCCGAGCATAAGTTTGGATGTGGCACAGATTCTACTTAAAACTATTTCAAGTACACGATTACAAAGTTCAGGATTGTAGTATACGTTTGTTGACTTTTCCGTCATGTGATTGTTAAACACTTTTGACAGTTTATCTAAACTGTTTTTAAATCTGATATAGAACGGGGAATGGCGTTCTTGTAATTTATCGGAAGCCTTTGCGACAAAACAGTAATCTGCTTCATCCACTGCAGTTTCGTCGTCAATGTCATGTTTGGACTCAGTAAATTGAGTTTGACCCTTGGACTTAAGTCGGTTGTAATGGTGTTCAATTATCGGTGAGGAAGCTTCGCAATTAGTTAGAATGAAAAAACTGTCAATTACATCGTCCATTTCTGAAATATTTGAGCACGAAAATATAGTGTTAACCCAATACAAATAGGTCGAGGTAAGTTTACGGTTCTGACTGTATTTATTGCACAAAATTTTAGCGGCCTTCATGGCGTGGCTGTAGCAATTGTGGACGAACGTTTTTTGCAGGTCGTGTTCCGCTGGTACTCCTGTTACAATTCTGTAACAACGGTTGTAATAGTCCAACCGCGATTCACGACACATTGCTTTTAAAACGGCGTTCCACATTGCCATTGAGCCATCAATGACTATAAGCTTTGGCTTTTTGGCTGTCCCACACACTTTGACGGCATCAGACAAAAAATTTTCCAAAAAATGAGTAATTGTGTTTGCGTCATGATGACTTGTCACACATGTTGCAACTGGAAGTGGTGTACCGCCTTCTGTTGGGTTACGAATTAGTAAAGTGTAAACTTGGAAATCAGAATAATTGTCCATGCGGCGCAAAACACTTCCAGTCGCATCAAAGTATGCAATATCAAACATGCAAATGTTGTTAAAAATTTTAATTTGTATGTTTGAATACAAAGAAACCATAGGTGGATGTAAGCATATGAGTCGAATAAACTGCTTTCCTTCCTTATTCATCAACACGCGGGTCAAATTTAAATTAACAAACCACAATTTGCTCCTACGTTGACCAAACTTCGTTTCGCTTTTGATGTTATTTAAAACTGATTGGGATGGTAAAAATGTGTGGGCTCCTAACCAGCGTTCCTCAGGTTTTAATTTGGCATACAATTCTCTGAATTGTTTTACAGCAGTTTTGTTTTGCATAGATTTGCGAAGCTTCCTCCTCGATAAACCACTAACGCGCCTACTTCGTTTGCAGCCGGGACGGTGATTACGTTTACCAGAAATTTTCACACGACCCTCAACCTTATCGACATACGACCAAAATGTAACAACATATTTCACCTCACACCGACATTCTTCACATCGCTTTTGACCACAATAAAAATTCACCCAACCCTCCTTGTAACATTTTTCACCTTCAACGATATTCATGACGCCATCAACGTTAACCAGGTAATTGTTATCAACGTTAGGAACACAAGCGCTGTAGATTTTTCTTAGGTTTTTAATTGTAATTCCAACATACGTGTCGTTTGAAAAATGGTTAGCCTTTCTATTTTTTACCATACAACGCCAATCTTGCAACGAAAGAACAAACAATGCATTAACGTCAACTTCGTCGCAGTGCTTATACTCAAGTTGAGTTTCAACGCCGATACCAATTCCTTTATTTTCAATGTCGTTTTCGGCAAAATCTGTTTGTAAAGGGGTATTTGCATTTACATCATCCGGTTTGCCAAAATCATTTTCGAATGAAACACCTTTACCATTGTTAGGAACCACGTCGTCCTGGTCGTGTATTGGATTGTTAGACGCCATGGACATGCTACCGTGAGAATTGTTTTCGGCAAAATTACCAGCTAAACCATCAGATGCGCTTGAAATATCATCGCCTGATAGTTGCCTATTTGCGTTATAGGACAAACCGTGGTTTATTGTACACGAATCGCTTGTCGTCAAATTATGAACGTAAAATTTCTCTGACCTAAGTTTCGTACCTGGACAAACTAAATGCAATACACTCCAATCTTTAGCTGAAAATGTGACGGCTGCGGACAACTTATCAAACACACACCTGGGATGAAACCACTGACCACACGTTTCGCACTCGACCATCAGGCTTCCATCATAGGGAGTATTACAAACGCAATGAAGGTCAACGGTGTCTGAGGACGATTCACAGTGAGACGATTGACTGTCGGGAATAGGTGTATCGCTAACTAAGCCATGTGTTTCGGTAAAACATTGTTGTATGGCTCGTCGGAACGAGGTATCCTTTAACCACTTGCGCCTAATAGTTTTAATGCTTGCGTCGTTTACTTTCTTTTTACGAGCAACCAGAAATGAATTAACAGCTTTGATCGGTAATGTTGAAGTATTTGGAAATGAGTCTAAACACCTAACCAGTGAAGGTATTGTTTGAGCATAATCCCATTTTTGTTCCGGGTTTAAGTCATTGTTAACAAGTGATCGAGCTAAACCAATTTTTATTTCTTTTTGGTGTGATTTGCAGAAATTCAAAAGACGTCTAAGTCGTTTAGTAAAGCTTGCTCCCTCCCAAAATTTGTTGTTACAAAGAAATTTGGCCCCATGACTTTTGTCGAAATGAGATTTACGGTGTGATTGTAGATATTGGCAGATAGACTTAACAATTTTTTCAGAATTAGGAAAAGGTGATCCACCTGTCTTTATGAGGCACATGGATAGTTGCAAAGGCCGCAAAAAAAACGTAATTTCTTACCAGTATAACCAAGTCGGAGGCGTCTTGTTGTCCGGTGTAGACGCCTTGATTTACTAATGCGACATGAGTGCGGTGTCCAGCACAGAAAGTTCTTTGATCTAAAAACTAAATCAAATATTTGAAACATTCCTGTACAGCACAAGCAGTAACACATAAAAACAATGTAAAACAGTGCAAACATGCCAAGACTGGTAATCACAACTTTTGTCAACTTTGAAAGCAACAACAAAAATGAAATCCCGTTTGCAAGAACTCCTGTCTCTTCAGCAACAACGCCAGTGTCGGTTAGGACATGTTGGTTGCCGCAGGATCGAGTAAAACAGGAAGCTCCAACAGCATCTTTTGCATCACCGTCAAGTTTGTTCGAAGTTCGAGGGGCACTGGCCACCTTGCCCTTCGCTCGGCCCTCAGCGTTGCTCGGGGTTACAGCAGCACTGGCCCCCTCGCCCTTTGCTCGGCCCTCAGCGTTGCTCGGGGTTACAGCAGCACTGGCCCCCTCGCCCTTTGCTCGGCCCTCAGCGTTGCTCGGGGTTACAGCAGCACTGGCCCCCTCGCCCTTTGCTCGGCCCTCAGCGTTGCTCGGGGTTACAGCAGCACTGGCCCCCTCGCCCTTTGCTCGGCCCTCAGCGTTGCTCGGGGTTACAGCAGCACTGGCCCCCTCGCCCTTTGCTCGGCCCTCAGCGTTGCTCGGGGTTACAGCAGCACTGGCCCCCTCGCCCTTTGCTCGGCCCTCAGCGTTGCTCGGGGTTACAGCAGCACTGGCCCCCTCGCCCTTTGCTCGGCCCTCAGCGTTGCTCGGGGTTACAGCAGCACTGGCCCCCTCGCCCTTTGCTCGGCCCTCAGCGTTGCTCGGGGTTACAGCAGCACTGGCCCCCTCGCCCTTTGCTCGGCCCTCAGCGTTGCTCGGGGTTACAGCAGCACCTGCCACCTTGCCCTTTGCTCGGCCCTCAGCGTTGCTCGGGGTTACAGCAGCACTGGCCACCTCGCCCTTTGCTCGGACACACAAACTCATACCATCCCCGGCAGCTTTGCAAAAACTCGCATCCACGCGACGTCCATCGCGAACCCGTCCGGCGGCGGTGTTGTTGCATGACGACAAGGAGACCCCCGGGAGTACCTTCCTAGATGGAGGTCGGATACAATCAACCACACATCCATAGCACTTCAGACGTCGAAACCGCTTTGTTTTTGCTCCTTTTGTACTGAGACTTCCCTCACATTTCGCAGTAGGGGGCCGAGTCACTGTATTTTGCAAAAAAAACTTGTAATTCCACAAGTTAGGGAGTGCATGAAAATTATATTATATGGTGGACAAAAAAGCAAGAATTGGTGCAAGTAAGGAATTTGATATCTGTTTAGTATGTTTCGCAGCACATAAAAAATTAATGATCTCAAACACATTGTTTACCTACTATACTGCTGATAGCAGTCGCGAGTAGTGCATGGACGTGAGCTTCTAGACTGGTCATATAATGACGCAGTCCAACGTCGGAGAGGTGAACACGATCGTACCAAAGCTTCTCGCCGTTGCCGATGTTAAAGTCCAGAAAGCTGAAGCCCTGCTCCATGGCGAGATCGCGTAGCATCTTGTTGGTCCCAGGAACACGATAACCGTTTGTTGTGTTCTGCTGAAGAATTCCAGCCAAAACGACCTACGACAGACAGTTTTTAATTTGTTGAATTGTGTCGACCTGGTACTAGTATGTAAAACCTACCTGGGCTTTGGGGTACACGCTCTGGCAGACCTGAACCAAGTTTCGGTAACCGGCTTGAATGTAGGCGATGGAGTTGCCTGAATCAACGTCGTTGGTGCCGAGTGCCAGAATCACGATGTCCACGTTGTCGAACTTCCGCCCAAACTCTAGTTCGGTGCATCCATGCTCGATACGGGCCCCTGGAATTGAAATTGCATTAAACGTGAAGGAATCACTGCTGCAAGATACCACCCGTGGAAAGACAAGGTTCCTCCCGTTGCTGTCGGTTACCAATAACACCGAAGGAAGTGGTGAACCTTCGGCACGGAGGTAACCCGTCTGCTTCCCGCTGACACCATATTTGTATTTTATGGCGGTTGTCCTTTTTCCCATCTTGAAATTCGTTTCATACAGATACTTGTGTGCAATACAAATTTCTGAAAGTATACAGTCAATTTTTACAACAGATGAATGAGTTGGTACCGCATCGAATCTGTACATAGATTGTGTGGGCCGAATAAAAATTAAAAGCATTAAAAACAGTTTAAAAAAAACAATGAAAGCTTTTTCAAAAGATCAAAAACTTGAATTCAATTTAGGGATTCCACCTTTGTGTTTTGTTATGTCGCAGTCTGTTGTGGCCGATTGAATCAAGCCAAGAGAAGCAAATCTAATCTTAATACTTGCAACTTTCGCAAACCGGTCGAAGTTTTGGAATGTAATTTTTAGAGTTCAATAATGTTAATAAAACCACGTGAGTAGAGTTGATGTTGCAATTAGGTAATACAAATACAACTAGTCACATAAACAAACTACTAACTTTTGACCTACATCCCAGTTCACCAAACAATATTTTACAGCATTTTAAAATAAATAGGCCACTGGGCATATTTTAAAAATTAGAGACTTAAGTGCGTCTTATCTAAACCGACTATATGCAGTACATATTACCGTTACAACTATGTTTCACTGATCAAAAACTTATTATCGTGTGACGAATTAAAAACTACAGATGTGTGTGACGACATAATCCTCATTATCTAGAAATAATCTATGCGCCAAGTAGTCTAGACAGCAGAAAAGCAATCACCAACACATAATTTACGAAAAAAAGCATACAAAGTGCTTGCTTAGGTTGCAGTATGTTTAATCACCATGCCAAATTTCATCATCGGGATAAGTAGCATAAGGCATTAACTAAGTTGACCAAAACTCGGAGTAGATCACCAAATAGTAATAGAGCTACACTTCGGACAAAGTTTGTCATTAATATAAAATAAACATATCCTGCACGGTTTATTGAATAATATCCTGCCCGGTTTAAGTTAGGACTTCAAAAAACCACATTCACTCACCAAAATATTTCGTAGCAAGTGAAGAGAAGTTTGGTGAAACATTCAAGAACAACGTTCAAAAATGCGTAACAATACCATCACAACAAATGATTAATGAAACATCATCTGATTGGACAAATCGAATATCGTGAGAAAATTCTCCGGGAGAAGGAGCAAAATTAAATTGAGGAGCAAAACCGTGACGTACAACAATTTTTTAAACCAACCAACATGTTTAAATTTGTTTTCTTACGATTGTTTTGATCCGTAAGTGTTGACCTTGTCCCGCATTTTTTCGAGTGAATAAATCAAGTTTATTGGATTTATTCAGAAAAGTCAACTTGCGAAAGGGTAATACAGCGTGGAAATTTGGATTTGCTATTGTCAAGTAAGAATTTCATAATTTGTAACATTTTATATTCACGATAATGCATTTTATATTCACGAACAACTCATTAAGAAGTCAACACCTCGTACATAACAAATTGCTACCTCAATAACCACTCTATCCTTGCCACGTGTGTATAATACGATTATAACAAAAAATACAAGTTACAACGGACGTATTCGTGCACAAACCGAGTACCTAAGCTACAATTTAAGCAACTACGTTACTGGCCCCCGCGACAGTGAGCATAATCCGTACCACATTTTATGGAATGCGTTTTAAATTGTGTCGTTGTAAAATGAAAAATTTCGTTAAGAAAGACGCATTTGGATGGAAAACATTTTGCTCTCAGGAACAACTGTACCAATTAAAAGAAAAATAATAGGCGCGGATTGTGTTTTTTTTGTCTGTGGCTCCTTACAAAATAGCCTCTCCACACGCAGATAACGATTGTGGCTTAACATCATAATCGTGATTGTGACGTCATAAGCCATTTGTTGACCAAATAATCTGTGTCAAAACGCCTATCGGTAAAAGTCATTTCGTTGGCAAATA
>QXVZ01032197.1:0-21516 GCA_008931825.1 Phallusia fumigata
TTGCCCAGAGACAATTAGGCACCTAAGACAGGATTAGAACCTTGTGAGCACCAGGCATGGCTTACAAATAAACTAGTATTTAATTTTTTTAAGTTTGTTACCACTTGTCATTGTTAGTTCACCAAACATATTGTCATTGTGCCCTCCTGGACTCCTTTCCCTGAAGCAATAGCATGTGTGTTTGCAGAAACATTTATGTATTAGAATGCCAAAGAAATTAGGTAGCCTTTGGAATGTGAATATTGAATATATGTCCAATGTAAAAAAGGAATGGTTATATGTCATAAAAGGGGTCCATGTGCAATGGCAATATGGAGAACGACATGTCAATAGTTACTTGAAATATTATAGTATCACACGGTCTGCAACCTTCCTGGAAAAGAATCGACAGAAGCGTGATGAGATTTTATTAAGAAAGGCAAGAAGAGAACAAAAAGCTCAACCACCAGCTCGTAATCTTGCCACCAAATTTTATGGGTCATATCCAGTTGAACTTGAAAGAAGGGATCCCGAGGGGATTTAGCTGGTCATCATGAGGAAACATGTTGGATAAAATAAGACACCAAAAGGTAGCCACTGTGTAAACTATATCTGAAAAGTGGGAAGTTCACTTTGATTATTCATGTTCTGCCTCCAATGACATTGGTAGACTGAAAGAGCTGATATCATATATCCAGTTAGAAATATTTGACATTATGCACTGTGATGTTGTGTGTTTTTGCCTTAATAAAATAAATTTGTTGTTGTTTCTGCAAAATACAAAATGCAAAATGCTTTGTACATGGTTCCATAACTTGTGTTCAAATTAATTTGAGTTCTCTGTTTCATTTACATTATTCGCTACAGAAACCAAAATATTTGAATTTATTTTTTCTGGAACAATGGTGGTACCCCGCGACCATGAGTTACCTGCAAGTGGTTTGTGAAAACAGAAAGATTGAGAACCACTGCTTTAGTTGATCATTGCTCATTTATGGGCAGCTGTGTAAAGAACTGACCAGAGCCTGCTAGCCTACTGTGAATAGTACCACAAGTACTGTTTTAACACACGAAAATACACTGCTTGGAACAGTATTGTTAATTTTTTTATGACAAGACATAACCAAATCAAAAATCACCGTTTAAAACCAGTGGTTCCAAAAGTAATTTACAGATAAGCAAAACATAATACACCAGCCACAGGACCTTTTTAGAAAATGAAGCTGTTCATGTCTTTTTAACTCACAAAAACATCAAAATATTATTGGTCACAGTTTATATACTAAAGCTAATAATGGGCGTGAAAATCACCTTAGATCAGCAGACATATGCTAACATCAATATAAATCAAGTAAAATAACTCACATGAAATTTTACATGTGTATAAAAATGCACTAAGATTATTAGACTAAAACAATAAACAAAAAAATTTAGGGGTTTTCTTTGTCCCTGGGTGGGGTCCATTTCAAGGAGGTTGGATCAATGACCCGGCGTGCATATTCTGGTGGCCGCTGCTTCCTTTTTTTCACCCATTCATCAAGCATGTCTTGTTTTTTCAAAATAATATGCTTTCCTTTCCAGTACTTAAGCATTTGCAATGCTTGCAGTGTACTGACAATGTCGGAAGGATTGACAGCTGTCTCTTGACTTATATCTCTAATGGACAGCTCAGCGGCAGTTTCCCGTTCAGACAAATATCCTAAAATCACATCTGTCCAGTAACTTCGATATGACAGGAGACCAAGATCAGAAAGAGGCCTCTCAGGGGACCCTATTTTTCCTTCACGCCTTGAAAGCAAGTAGCTAAAATCGATTAGCATTTTGCCATACCTACAGATAAAAAAATTGTTAAAACTTCTGAAATACTTGGCTGGGCAGTCAGTAAGCTACTTACCCTTTCCGCATGTATTGTGGCATGGTCAAAATGCATGACACATTGTAGTTTAGAAAGGAGTTTTTTTCTTTGGAGAAATATCCAACCATGTGACAACCAGAGAGATCAGCTTCAGTCATTACATAAAAAAGGAATGGTTCTACATCATAGTACAGCGTCTTGTGATCAAGAAAGAGCTTGGCAAGTAGGCAGACGTTTTGGCAGTAAATCTTGTTTTTCTTTCCGTCAACCTGAAATATAACAATGAATACTCTTCTAAACATATTTCGATTTAAGCTATTTAGTGTTGGTTATTTTGTGATGGGCGGAGTTTCTAATCTAGCTTTTTTGCCTGACTGCCTGCTTCCAATATTTTCCACGATTCATCATTGATTATAAATAATGATAAGCAGCATGACAAAAGAAAAAAATCATAATTATTATAGTTCTGTGAAACAAGTCCTCAGTACTTTCAAAAGTTTTGCTTTCTTTTGCCCATCTCAGATTACAAACAAACATAAACTTTAAAACCTCCCATCTAAATTGTAAGTATATGCATGATTTGTTAATAAACTGGAAAAATCTTTTATTATCACTGCCTAAAACTGATTTGAGGATGCCCATACAATTGCAGACCCAACTCTGGAAACTATTTGTGTAGGGCAAAATCGGACAGGATATTTTTCCTACCTCAAATACTGACACAGTTCCCTTCCGATAGATTTCATCACCAGGAGGATGCCTCCATACGCATTTAGCCATGTGGCGGCGCAAAATTGTAGAGCTTTTCATGTATTTTAGACAGAACTCACAGATATACAATTTGGGCATTCTAACATATTCTTCTGGATATGGGGAAGAATACCTGTTGATTTAAATAGAACTGTGATTGGGAAAACGTTATCCGGCTTTATTTAGAAGAATCAACACTTACCAAGTGTCCATTTCATAGCGACCAATTTCTATTACTTTAAGTCTTCTCTCCTGATTTCCTGCACCACTGGTTGACACACCAATCTTATGCAATCTCTCCAATTCATTTTCCAAACCCTCTGATGCTAGAGCCTAGAAATCATAACCAATTAAGTACTCCCATAGTGCACATACAAAAAAGGTTTGGTGCAAATTATTAAGTATTGATACAAGATTAAGCTGCCATATAAAACATTGGGCAATGAATTAGGTTTGAAAAGAGGCAAAAGCTATTTGTTGTTAAGGTATTGAACCTATTTTGAATTTTTATGCATGTTTAGTTATGTTTCCAGCAATACAACCTATTTACCTGTGCTCTTCGGAATAGATTTAGGTCATACTGGGATGCAATACCATCAAGAAGAGGCTCGCGTGTGGTCCCATATTTGTTCTTGTGTTCACCATTTAATCTCTTAACCTCCGGAGTCATATTGGTATGTGAACTTCTATCAGTTTGTATCTTTTTTTTGTACCTACAAGTACAGTTGGGTTTAGGCCGATGTTGTTACAACACTGACTACTGAGTGATAAAACATAAGCAAAGCTTACCGTAATTGTGTTGGAGTTGGTCCAGCATCAGCTTGTTTCCTTGTATTGTGATGTACAGTGGATTTATCACTGTCATTGCTAATGGCAGCTCGTTCCTGCTTTAGTCTTGTATATGCTTCATGATTTTCTTTGCATCTTTCCGGTGTCAGATTGTGAAAGATTGGACATGTCGATGGTGTGAAATGTCTTTCGAAGCGACCAAGAAGGTGACCACGGCTATCACATCCATTTATTGGGCAGTGCTTCATGTCAACTTGATAGGAATGCACATAACGCCTCTTACGCAGACGACTGCCTCCACTTTCATCCAATGCTAGCAGCATTTCATGTTCTGTCATGCCAAGTGGGTTTAAGCGCTTCGGTGTCACAGGACTTCCAGGCACTGTTTCAGATTTTTTCTTTAGTTGAATTTCATTACTGCTACCAACATTGGTTTCAGCTGTTGAATTGGTATTGTTCTTTTTTAGATTAATTTCACTGTTTCCACGGGTAATACGTTTTACTCTAGCATTGCTATCAATATCGGAGTCTTCTGTGCTATTGTCTCCATCTACAGTGTTGCGTAGGCTTCTTGATGAGGATTTTCTCAAAATCTGAGAGGGGCTCAAAGTTTTTCTCAGTCTGGCAACAGGTTTTGCCCCCGATGTCTTGCTTTCACCTACTGAAAGGCGTTTTCTCTTTTTAGGGCCGACCCCATTGGATTCATTGTTGGATTCTGATTCTCTCTGAGAGGCAATGGAAGAATGGCGCGTTCGGCCAGCAATGCCAGTATCAGTGTCTGATGAGCTGTTTTGAGAAAAGTCTGAATCTTTTTTTGAATAGTTCACATGCTTACGGCGCTTAGGCATGTTTGGAATAAAAAGTACCTGCAGAATAAGTTTACAATTATAAGCAAAAATTTTCTTTTGCAAGTTTAGTATAACAGATGTTCTTTTCAGTTATTGAAATAACAAACGATTTCTGACAAAACTTAGCCACCTGCTAATCGCATTACAAATTTTAAAATGTTAAAGAATGCAAGGCAATGCAAACTACTTCCAAAACAAGACACTTTTACCTAACCAACAGGAAACATATTCTGGCAAAAAATCACGTGACCAAGTCATAGAAATAAAACATTTTGTCTTCAAATGATATAATAGACAAATATGATAAGTCACAGCATTAGATTTATATCAGTGACTCTTACCCGCATTTTTAAAAATTACTTTAACCAAACGCGCTTAGCGGATTGTACAGACACGCCACGTAACAAACGTTTTGTGAAAAAAGTGTTCAACTGCACAAACAAAAACCTGGACAAATGAACATAGCAAACGAAGACAATATTCTTTTGCCAAATATTTCCATCCCACCTACCACCATTTTAAGCCGGTGCACTAAGTATGACAGTCAGAATTTATGATTATTTAAGCGGCCAAAGACGGCGCCCCTGAGTAANAGCCATGATTGCTACGTTGGTCCAATTACGGAAAACACTCCATCCGCTACGTCGAAGCAAGCCGCGTTCCCCCGTCAATGCAACGCACATGGACCGGGGTCCTGGTATTCTTGTCCGAAATTTACCAGCTTCGTCAACACAAAGCTATCTTTCAATCGACAATGCGCTTTCCGTGGTTCGAATTTGTGGGAAATCCGCACTGTACGGAATCCAGTCGGGAACGGCGGCATTTCCCTCATTGTACCCCATATTCCTAACAATACTTCGCCCCCACAAATTCTTTTGCAGTAAAAGGCAGTTACTTGATGGAAAACAATGTGAAACAAACAGCTTCTTTGCATGTTTTTTCCATTAACACAGTGAGTACCTTGTTTAGGTTGCACGTGATATCGCCGAAACTATGGTAATTTATTGTATTTTCCCTCAGTCTGCGTTGGAAAAACCTTCAGGAATAAATGTCTTGGCAAGAACTAGGCGGTTTTGTTTGTGTACAATTATTGTTTCTCGTCAAATTGTTTGTCCCATTTTCTCCCTTGCCATCAGCTCTTTTCAGACAACAAGTTTAAATCCGACACACTCCGTCAACGCCATATACATTTACCAAATTAGCTTTGTTGCGTTATGTTTTTTCAACCTTGCAAATAGTTTTTTTTTCCTTGCGCAAGCAACTAACGAAAGGTTATTTACCTTAGTGGTCTTGAATGTTCAATCTTACCAATAGTTTAATGAACTTCTCCGTACCTGTGTAATTATGGCAGATGGTAATATTTGTCATAGTGAAGCACAAAGCATGGGAGGGATTGCCCTCTGCTCTAGTGGTATGCGCGATGACCACGTCCGCACTGAGGGTGTGGCACCACAGAGGTGTCAACAAGGCACTTGGTCCGTGCCAGGTACGGCCTTACTCGACGCCGGAGACCAAACTGGGATTACACACCACAAATATCAATTTTCTTTCAGCTGTTCCAGAGCGTGGTCGGCCGCGTTCAAGCACTTAATTGTATGGTGCTGCTAATTAAGCTTCAGATGAAATCAGACTTTTACATTTAAAGAGACTTAGGTAATTCACCGTGCCGCCACGGATACGGACAGACGGTTCGTAACCTAGAATACACATGATGCATTATCTGTAAACTCGCAAACTTAAATTCAGGGTGTTTGCATAAATAATGAGTTAATGTTTATCCAGAAAGTTATTAACCTTTCAATCATTTTGTATGCATTATTATAATTAGGCGTAAGGTTAAATATTGTTCGAAAACAACACCCGATAAGAACTTGAAACCTTACTCACTATACGATACAAACTAAATTAATTACGAAGTCAGTAAAGAACACTCAAGCAACAAAGGTATCTCCGATCACCATGGACGCAGGCCTTGGCACAACAAGATCATGCGTGGAAGGGCCGGGCTTCTAGAATCAACACATTAGGTTTTTCATGAATGTCAGTCATTTGGCCACAGGGATCGTGGGCTTGCGCCATAATTTATTTTTGTGCTTGGTAATGACATGGTCACAAGCGGTCTGACATGAGACAGCTAAGAAACGCCCTGTAAAGAGGATGACGTGCCCTTGTTTAAAGGGAGGGAATCGGAGATTAATGTGCCACGTTCTTAACAGCTATTCACTTCAAACCGATTTGACCCCCGACAGCTCTTTCAGCAGTCATTCTTCTTCTGTTGAACCGGGCATTTCGGGTGCCCTGTTGCAGTAACGTGACTGAGTATTTGTGGATAGTTGGCGAAAATAATAGGAACGCCCAGTTGGAGAAAAGTTCCCGGCGTCGAAACGTGACTGCGTCGTCCGTCTCGGCAGTTAAACCTGCGCAAGCAGCGGTGGATCTTCTTTCAGCAGCTTTGCATCCACGCCGCAGTCATAAACACGACCAGCGACTGCGATGATAATCGAGCGACTCTGTTTAGCAACACGCCCACTGGATGCGTGGGATGAGGTGACCTTCGCCTTGGTCTACACACTGCAAGGTCACTCAGCAGGTCGGAAGAGACGAAAAGCGGTTGGAGCTCATCTGGGCTGTCTTCAGGAATCGCGCACGACCAGCTTAGCGTCCTCAGCAATGACAAATCCGCTTCAAACGATTATCTCCCGATGTCGCGATTTCAACGTACCGTCTTCTGATAGAGCAAGCCAACGATAAAAAGCAACACGTCTACACCAGAAGTTCGCAAGCAAATTATATCGTTAATAGAGTCAATAATATATAGTTACACGTCTACCGCTTTAACGACGTTGCCTTTAGAAAGCGCACCGTAGTTCCATAAACCCACTTGTCAACACTATAGTATATAGGCCTTTAAGCATGGCAAGCATCATGATGGTCCTCAAAGGTTCGTTTAAGTTCAGTTCTATTCACTGCACGAGGAACTTGCATGAACGATGATCATGCTTGTATACAACCGAAGTTTGGTCACATGAACGTATAAAATGTGGGGTGGTCTCAGGTCACGCCAATTGTTTCGAATTAGAGGTTTGTGATACGGGTACCTCCCTTGTTAACGTAGTGACGAGTGGAAGCCTATTATGTACGCATGCAGCACTGCCCCCTTATTACCATTAGAATATTTATCAATTAGGGAGGTCCGCGGCTATTCCGCCAGTTAATTGTTATCATTTGCTGGCAATCATTTCTTAATACATGCTCGGGGAGAATTTATAAAACAATGGGGAGTTCACAAAAAAACTATTGGCATTAATGAAAACTTTTTTCAAACCGCTATTTTTTAGGGAAAGCAGTACATGAATGTAACTTTTGAGAGGTTTGCTATTATTATCGTCACCTGTTAAAAATGCAGCCGTCGACGACGTGGGCGCTTTGCCACAAAGACAAGAATCACCTGCAGACGGCGCTGGTCAATAACAAGGACCACCGAATCTTATCTGTTGCCAGTAGCCCTGGCACCAGCGTACTAGATACAAATAAAATTCTCGGTTAGTGATTCATTGGCGGGGGCAGAGCGTTCGAATCGTGTATGTTTGCGTGTTTTCGCTTCTCGTGGACTGCACAGGGAGATTCTCCCCACCGCACGTAGACCCAACTGTGAGAGTCGGCGGTCAGCACTAGCACCATGCCGTGTGAATGCATAAAGGAAATCCACGCAAGCCGAAAACAATCCGGTGAGAATGTGTTTGTGCATGCTAGAGGCCAGGTAAAGGGGAACAGACCAGGTTTTGGACGTAAATTCCGGGTCAGACAACTTCACAGCATTAGTTTGAAAGCACCTCTTGGGAGTTATACACTGGATCTGTAAAACGTTATGCGGTCTCAACTTGTAATTTTAATCCCATGCTGCTCCTAAAAAGTACCAAAATCAGGGCAGCCAGGTTGAACGTAGATCCTATGCACTCGGCGGGTTATTTGCGGTCGGGTTTCGCACGTCAGAGACTGGGCTTTGTGCCAGACCCTCTTGTCTCGGGCACACAATTCGTGCGCTTGTGTATCAGCTGGCGAGGGAAATGGAACCCGCGTTACCTCGTTCGATCTGTTTGTTGCGACCAAGCGCCACGGCCCAGTACTGTGTGACGTTGTTCCGGATTTTCCCGCTCGTCCAAATCAACCTGCGCTTCCTGGCCGTTTCTCCTTTTCGAAGAAATGCGAGGCGGCCCGCTCACGCCTATAAACTACAACTGTCGGGCGACACCGAAACCGGGGCCTATACAAATATTTTGGGAAACCTGTTTCATTGTGGAGCGTAGATATTTTGGTCGCTTTTGCTATGGAAGAAAATGTGCTTAAAACGTATCTCGGAGTTTTTAAGTCGGCTACGCGACACCGACCGCCGTAAATACACGTCTATATATATCCGGCAATAGCGATATGGATGACGGCACGCGTTTTAAACGGGAAACCTTTCGAAGCGAAATAAATAGACTGGCGTCAAAATCTCGGCGCGTGTTTTCACTTTTATAGGTTACTGTTTCTGAAACAAAATTAAATTACGTTGGTTGTTTTGTACACTCGACTAGGCGTTTTTAAGACCAGTATAAAAAAGGTTGCTTACTCATTGGATGTGACGAAAAACCTGTATATTGGCGTGGTAATATATTGGGATGCCCTTCTGCCGTGTTGTGTTTCACCCCTCCCGTATACTGCACACGCCCTTTTCATTCCAACAATTTTCGCTTCTGAAATACAGCGTTCCGCCTAAACTCGCGCCACACAATAGGAAATGGCTTCCCTTAGTGACTTGTTGTTTGTAGCCTGAATGGGACGTTCTTCCTCGACGCGCACTTGGGGGATTTGCGGGAACAAAAGCAACGCGAATGTCGGTGTGGGCGTGCACCGACACGGCTCATTGCCATGTGACGTCAGCGTGCTTTTGTCGCTTCGTGGCCGCCTTGTGACCCGTTTCCGTATTTACATTCTCCCGAACCTAATCGCAGACTGATAACTCGCACAGCACGACCTGTTGCGCCGGGCTTGAGGTGAACAAGCTGGTCGGGGCCTGAGCATGGACGATTTTGTTGCCCGCTGGTTAACACTTCCTGTCGCGGATGTGCGCGTACCGGCCTGCTGGATGATGGCGTACGCCCACTCAGCAGTGAACCGCCCCAAACGCGCTGTTAACCTGCCCGAGAAAACCTGTTAAAGCACCCTGCGCCGCCCTCGACGGCGCGCATAGCAGTCAGCCAGCCAGCTATTTTGCGGAACGAAACTCGTCGGTTTTCAATAAAGGCGGGCATTGTTTAGGTACTTGCCTGAGTTACGGATCACGTACTTTCCGATTCGTAGTCGGTGCCCCGACCCAAATAAAAAGCAACTGCGACGATAGGGGAGAATCGCGACGACAAGATTTCATGAACCGAACCGATTTAGCGCATTTTTAAAGGAGTACGGTGTCATTTCAATACCTCCTACGTCTGGAGGCCAGCAAACAAAACGTGACAATGAGCGTTTAGCAAACCTTCTCGATGTAACAATAAAGTTCTTTTCAGTGAAAATAACCCTGTTACCATGCCACACTGTAATCACCGCCGCCAAATGTTTGCGTTTGACGCAAGTCCCTTCGCGTGTCGGCAAACATAATCAATCGACAATTGACCAAGGGACCTCGTGTAACTATAAACAGGCTGCGGCCCGTCACACCCAGTGACGTAGAAACGCCTGCGTCACAGGGTCGGATCATGTTTTTTGCGAAGCTGATGCCCGGTTGCGTCTCAGAGATAAACAGATCGCATCGATTGCCAGCTTGTTTGTTTGGCCTATACGCTGGCGGTGGCAACATGTTTCCGCGATTCCACCACATCGAGCCAATCAACTGAAACTGTTGGAAAAAGGGTTGTTTTTAATTGGGTAATGACACCCTGCGCTCCTAACGATCAGACAAATTATATAATCGATTACGGCAGCTGTTTATTCGGGTGACTTGGTTGTCACTTATTTCGCGTCAACCTTAGCGAATGATTGCTGATACAATCAAAGGGTTTGCGACAAGGTACGTCACACTGGTAGAAAATATTCTCCAGCACTGGGCAGAGAAGCAAGAACTCGAGCAGGCCGGTATTCGTGGTCTCCACCCCTACTTGAAATTGAAGGCAAACGCAAGAGTGTTTGAAGAGACCAAAAATGCGTCTTGGCAGCCCTCGGCCTTGCCAGCGATGTGCGTACAAAGGGCGTGCTCCATTTGCTCCTTCTCTCCCTCCTCTCCCCTTTGTAAGCCGCCCGCGAGTAACTCGCGTACAGCTCGGCAATTTGAAACTAGAATTCAGGGGCGTGGTGGTGGGCGCGCGAGAAAAAATAGCGATCCTCTGACCTCATGCGCCGGGGAAAAAAGCAAAGGTTTATCTCTGTCTCTCTCTTTCTCTCTCTTTGTCTCTCTTCTGGCCTCCGTATGTCTGACAGGGGACGTGCTACCAGCTTACGGTGATCAATTGAAAAAGCACAGTGCCGAGCAAGCAGCGCGCCCGTAAGCAGTATTTTAGTTCCAGGACATGAACGCGGCGCGCAAAATGTTAAACGCCTGCTTTGACAAAGTTTTACTGCATACTTATGACAGACCTAAAGGAATCAGTGGAATGTTGTTGTTCTAAAAAGACAGGTTTTAAACTTGATCATACTTTGTTGAAGATAGGCTTCGCAGGTAGTCAATAAAATAGGCAAAATATTTAACAAAGTCCAGCAAACTTACAGTTGTTGACGGTTAACTGGTACCTGACACACGTGTACAATTTAGCATTGGTTTAACGAGAATATTGTTTGTTCAGGTTCTAACCAACTTAAGAAAGAAGTTTTTTCTGTTATCACTAGGTTAATTTGAGGTTTGTCGCCACGGCGCAATGAAACTGATGGAGTCGCTTTACGTCGAAGATTTGTCAACCGGTGTCATGGCACGTAACGCGATTTTCGAGGACGACGTAAAGAAGCAAATGCGGGAAGTTTGTTCCTCTTCCAGCGATGAGAATGAGGTGCATTCACCGGCCTGCGTTCAGCACTTGACTTCCGGTCCCCTTAAGAGAAGGAACCAGTCCAAGTCGCCGGTTCATTACACGAAAAAAGAGCGAATTCTGAAGTCTCTCACCAGCTCTCCAACCCGGGTCGAAGCTGACACAGTCGACGCGAGTCCTAAAGCAGACGCAAACAAGCGCTTGCCGTCTCACCCCGTCGGGCGAAAGCGTTCACTGCGGGAGGCAATTGATTACTTGGAATCGGAAAAATTCCAACGGCAGTCCCAGAACCTCTCTGGTGAATCCGAGCCCGTAAAGTCGGAAAGAGTCAGGCCGGTATCCCCCTCAAAGTGCACTTGGTTTCTCGTAAATGAAGAGGGAACCGTGATATTGAAAACACCAGCTGCCAACCGAAATCGAGTAAGTAGGCATTCCCCATCGTACGTTGCCAAGTTTCTGTTTATTTGGATAATTGATCCAGACATATCGGTTAAGGCTCGAAGTAATTTACAACAATCGGTTTTGCAGGCAATGCCTTCACGGTCTACGAAGCCTCCTCCAGACATGACCTTGTCACCTTCATCTGTGCGCAGCTGCTGTCCGTGCAACCCAGTACAACAGCCGCGACCGAAAACCGATGAGAAGTGTGAACCTTTGGATCTCTCCCAAAAGGCTTCAGATTTGCCTGCAGCGCCAGTTGTTAAACAGGAGATAGCCGAAGCTATTTTTCCGCCTCTTTCGAGGGAAGAGCTCCCTCGCAAGTCCGCGTTTTCTGTGCGCGATATCATCTCAAAGTCTCCTAGTTTAACTGTCAAGCCACCTAAAAAGTTTTTAATCCCCGAACAAGGTTACGACGAGCACCTCACCCCGGCGTACAACAGCCGCAATCCCGAAAGACGCATCCCAACCGAAGAAAACGGATTTGGCTCCCATGAACATGGTGTGTGTTATATCACCGTTGTATCGCTATTTGTCGCAACTTAGTTTATATAAAGGTTCTATTTTACAGATTTGAAGCCACAAGTGCTAACCAGGCCTCAGGTCCTGCCGTTGCCGCCCAACATTCTTAACGGCTTGAGTTCGCACTTCGTTTCGCAGTCATCGGGTAAACTTCATAGACAATCGGCGCATTCCCCTAATTCCAACCTCTCATCGCCCGCCTCGTCACCCCGCTCGCACCAAAGTGTAACATCAGCTGCGGATCGACTTCCCACCTGGAACAAGTTACGCATGTCGTACAACGATTCCGCCTACGGTAAGCGAATTTCGCAGCCCATGTTATACTGCTATCCCTGAACATTTCTCTGCTTGGCGTTTTCATTTTATTCAATGAACCAGCGTGGCGTGCGGCCGTGTTCGCCCAACAGGAACAGTGTTACAGTGTTAACACGCCTTGTACAGACGTGTAAACAAGACTCTTAGTCTTCCGTCAGATACTGAGATCACTGTGTAGCGCAAGGTCAGACTTTACTGGGTTCGCTAGCAGTGACACAGCACTCGTATAACGACGTGCCAGGTTATATATTTGAAAATCCAGGTTTTGAACATGTCGTAAGGGATTAATAGACGTGAAGCGATTCTTGTAAGGCACCCAAAGTCGCAGGCTTGGTCGCTATCTGCGCGCCCAACCCAACCCTAAACCAAACAGGCGGGCGGGCGTCGGTGCGGTTCAAAAACAAATTTAAGTGGGATGGTTCGGTCGTTAGCGGGTGATTCCATTTCAATAGCGCACTCGCGTCGCCCAACTTGCAGATGTACTGTACGGGCTCGCGGATGGCTTATTTTAAGCGTGGGTGTGGCGGCTCCGGTCGCTGCTAATCGCCGACACTAGATAAAGCTACCAGCTTGTCTCTGCGTAGGATAAAAACACCCCATTTCCTATGCTATATTGAGACAATCCCCTCCATTTCTGCGCTTCGTAACTCTCCGCATGTTCTTCGATAATTTTTTTAACTGATTATTGGTGTGCAGGTTCGTCGCCGGAAGATCCGTCAGCATGCGCTGCTAGCTTTGGATCGTCCCTTGATATTGCGTTCCGCAATCGGCGCCAGAGCTTGAGCCCGAGTTCCCCAGCGTCACCGGAAAACTTCACTCCGCCAGCCATGATGCTCGGTCCAGTCCACAACTCCCTCTACATGTATTGGGCGGGTCAGACCTACAGGTGAGGACCAATCTCGGTTTCGCCATTTTAACCATTTCAACACGTTTCGTGTACGAAACCCAACTGAAGGCAATAGAAAATCAATTGCAAGATTATCGCCAGATCGCCTGCCTGTTGCGATTACAACAATCTGTTGCTGCCAAAATATTAGGTGACCGTGAGCCCCGTGGCACATCACGTTTTCTCGATATCGGATAATGATGGAACGCCGATGCTGTTGTTTCCACGCCAGCGCCGAATCAATCATGTTAAGTGCGTTCCGGCCAATCGATGCGTTTGGGGTTTGATCCGATAGCGAAACAAAACAAAATTAGGTTGGCCGCAAACACTAAACAAAATTATTCGAAAATTGCTGTAAAAATTTAAAAACAATAATTTCGCACATCTTCACAATGGAGACAATAGGTAACATTTCCGTTTTACGAAGTATTGTCGCCAACACTTGTACGGGGCATATCCGGTTTCCCCGTGCGGCGTTCCGTGACGTCTTCACTGTTATCACGTCGTGGGTTAAGCGCGTTCGCTTGTCGCTGGCCCTGGCTCTACCCAGAATGCGGTTTTGTCACGTACCGACTCGGTAAATCGAGCCTTCCATGCCATCACGACTTGCCGCAAAGTTGACTTCAACTTTTAGCGCGACACGCGTACCTGCCTGGAGATTTTTGTCGCCGCGACGGTTGCGCTTTCAGTTTTAATTTGCCTGGTCGTGCAGCTACGCCTGTGCCTTTCCCAGAAACGCTGGGTAACATGCGGAAATGCTGCGATCATAATCTCAAACACTCGCCATTTGACTGACTGTCGTGCGACAGACCTAATACACGTCCTGTTTGTCTTGTTTCAGCCCCGGTCGACTCAACCAGACGTCACTGGTCGATCATCGATGCCAAAAGCTCCCGGTAAGTTAAAGAGCGCTTTAACGCAAAACCGCCGTTGTTGTGTTGAATCGATGCGATCATTTTTATTTGTGTTGCAGGGCAAAAATAACGTTATGCACAGTCCGGGTGCCACAAGTCCACTGGGCTCGCCCTCGAATGACCCTTCCGCTTTATTCCGCCGCCACATGATGAACGTTCGTGACAACACGTCACCTCCCCAACTAAGCCGGGGTGGTCACAAAGCTCGCAAGAGCAGTGTGGGTGATACAATCCATTCCCCAGTATCACCGGATGCCTTCTATACTGACTCCAGGTCCACACCGGACGAAGCTTTGTTCGTGGGCATGGTGGACGTCGATGCCAACATGGCTGGTTCCAAGAAACGACGTGTGCATGAATGCGACTTCGAGGGATGCAAGAAGGCCTACACCAAGAGTTCACACCTCAAGGCGCACCGCCGAACTCATACTGGTAAGAAGAACCCTGATTAAGCTTCTATAGCGGTATAACTCATCGGGCT
This sequence comes from Phallusia fumigata, assembly GCA_008931825.1. Classification (NCBI taxonomy): domain Eukaryota; kingdom Metazoa; phylum Chordata; class Ascidiacea; order Phlebobranchia; family Ascidiidae; genus Phallusia; species Phallusia fumigata. The sequence goes on from QXVZ01032197.1 coordinate 14,773, forward strand.
CCTTAACGACCTAAAACGAACTTGCGTCAAGGAGCCTCCTACAGTGACGGCCGAAATAGCCGCTGACGTCATGGAATTTTGTTAACAGCTAGCTAGGCCTCGAAATGCTCGTTCCGCAAGTTCTACCCGTGCGTGTCGTCTTAAGTAAAAGATCCGACGCTCACTTCGAAAACAACCCGTTTCGCGCCGATGACGAAATCGTCTCGTTCGGTATTTTTCGCTGAAGCAGCTCGGAGTTTTGCAAGATACCCGACGCCAGCTCTGGGCCGATCGAAAATAACGGGGAATTCGAGAAAACAATGAGTCAATATGGTTTGTTAACAGACGCTCGAATTTGATTTAACGCTAGGGCTAGCACGTCCGCCTTGTCACAGTAAAACAGCGCGTCAACAGTGCGCAACACCATGACATTGCAGGGCGGTGTTTATATTGCCTTGCTGCGGAGGGCGTCGCTTTCTGGTTGGTTGGCGATGAATGGCCGACCGGTCCACCAACCCCGCCCTTACCCGAATGCGCTTTATTCAGCGCTGACGGAGGATGGTAATATCTGGTTGAAAGTAACGCCCGTAACACCTGTGCACTGCGCTGCACGAATTGTCGGCTTACATTGTCAGGCATTGTCCCAAAACCTCGTCACGCCCGCAGTGAACAGTCGACGCCTTCTTTCGTTACGCATTTTTGCTCGGCGACTAATAAGTTTTCCACGGGTCGGACACGACAGAATTCGTTTTCGACGAAACGAATCCTCGATCTCAGGATTGTTTGCATAAAAAAGGGAAAATAGGGGCGTTTCAGCTTCACGGCGATAACACCCAACCAAGCGGTGCTCACCCTCGCGATGTTCTTTGTGTTTGGATGATCGAGTCTGTCTCCCAAATCTGCGGAGCAGCGCACGCGCGCACAAGGAATGTTTCCTCCTTCTGTGTGCACCTCAGTGTGAAAGCGCTGTCTGAACCTAAACGCTCGCGATTAGCACTCGATTTACTCAACAGCAGATTAGCGATTGCTTCGGACGGCCTGCTGCTTGTCGCCAAAAGTCCCTCGTGTCGGTTAATCGTGACTGGTTGAGTGACTCTCCTGTTTCCCAGTTAAACGATACTAGCGCTTCCAATTGTTGATAGGCCTGCCTCCGTCGCGTCGCATACAATTGTGTCATAGTAGCAGTCATATGGGCATTGTTCTGGGCGACTGAGCAGTGGTTATTAATTGCACCTGAGCGCGCTCAGCCAGTTGTAAAACTTTTTGTTTCCACGGTGCGCGCAGCCGGCGCCCGAATGAGTCACTTTGTGCGGAAGGACGCCCGCCTCACAGTTGTGTCAACAAACAAGCCAAAACCCACATACATTTTGTTGGCGCCTGCGCGCACAACGCCCAAGAGGCGAGCAACACGAACCGCGGGCGCGACTCCGGCTGACATGAATAGTCGATTGCATGTGGCTTGCTTAAGCCTTCGCAAGCAAATGCTTTTCGACAGTCTGAACAACATTTCCGGTACGTCGTTCGATTCATTGGTTTCGGTTGATCGCGGCTCCTGCAGCTGGTTGCTACCGAATCAATACGTGGTTTGACTGGTCATTGCATTTGACGTTACCGCCACGTATACATTTATCGATTACGCGATATCGAACCGCTTACAAAGGTATTTTCGATTCCATTTTGAAGGCCACACATTTGATTTAGGGTTGTCCCCATTGTTCATGTCGTCGAAGTCGCTAAATGTCAATGTTAAGTCGGCGCGGTGCTAATGTTTGCAGGTCAGGCGTGAGCTATGTCTTTTACCTTTTGTCGCAACGGAGCGCCCAGACAAACAAAGGCGTTCCCAGTACCGCCGGGACGTAACCGACTATCCGATTTCAGCTCTAATACTTTGGCCTAGCCCGGTTGTTTGCAGTGCTCGAATAGCGCTCGGGTCGAAAATGAATTTCTCTCCTTTCACGGCGTTTGTCGTCACGCCCCTTGCATGAGGGTTCAATAGGTGTTGGAAAAAGTTTTTGCTGCGCCGCCTGCGAACTTAGAAGGGTGGGCGACCTCCTGCCGTCAGTAGCTGTGAAAGCAGACGTTCGCCAAGCGTCGAAGAAACGTGATTTTTTTGCTTTTGGCATCACCTCCCATCCGCTGAAACGTGACGCGGAGCCCTTAAAACCTGTTTGAGGGTCGCTGTGGTGCAAAGGAGGGCACTCACCCATAACGGAGTTCAACCATTCGAAGTTTTCGAGGGGCTTGGAAATTTCGGTTGACGTCATTGCTATTTTAGGCCGTTTGCCTTCGTCCCACCCCTGCAGCGCTTTTGGCAAATGCGCGTGAAGATTTTTATCGTATCGAAACGAGTGTGTATGCAAAATGTCAGAACGTTTTTCGCTCGGTGCTTTTCTAGATCTTTACGAATGTGTAGCTCTGCTTCGAACAGCGGTATTTCCAAAGACATGCAGTTGCGCCACTAACACGCCGCGACGTCGCGCGTTTCTGCTGATTCGGCATGGAGTCGGCAAACCGGACGAAGGTCAAATCATTGCGCAAATTTTTTGAAGTTGGGCGTGCTAGTCGCGACTCGCCCCTATTGTCTCGATCGTTTAAAGAGGGCAACACCCATATTGATCGAGAGCAAAGACCACAAGTGCCGCGCGACGCGAACTATCGCTCCCTGTGTGGGACTCGGGACGTCTGTACCGGCTCACAACAGCCGTTGTCGGAACTGTCAAAATATTGATTGCTTGCTGCCCTTGTTGGTTGAGACCGAACAGACTGTGCGGCTCTGGCAGGTTTACTTTGTATCCAGCAAGTGTGAAACAGTGCAAGTAATTTAGGCTTTCATAATGGTTACTAAGATCCTAAGTTCGAAATGGCATGATTGAAAAAAAACGTTTGTTTGAATTCAAATCGTGTGGCCAACTGCACAAACTTTCCGCTTCAGTTTTGTTATGCTCAACAAAATTACCGAGATTACGCTCTCGTACTTAACACCTACGTATCGCTGTTGGGGCTCTCAAACCGCAGGGAAGTCACCAAATCAATCAAGTTGCAGGCCCTCTTCCTTCGCGCCTGCACGTCATCCGTTGCAGCATGCAGCGTTAAAATCCGCAGAACGCTTGTTATTGTTAGGCGCGATCAAAAGCATTAATCTCACAACTTCCGCAATGGTGGCCGACGTACACACAGATTGAGCGCGGCTGTTGAAACCATGCGTAGCACGCTGGCGTTGCATAATTTATGCATAACAACGTGCGGCACGGCCGGGAAGAACTAATCGAAACCCATCTTAATTGTGTCCCGGGCAACGCCTAATGTATGAGTGCTCTAAATTAACCGCTGCTTCTTTCCTTTGTTTAGGCGAAAAACCATACAAATGCACGTGGGAGGGCTGCACTTGGAAGTTTGCCCGTTCGGACGAGCTCACCCGGCATTACCGCAAGCACACCGGCTACAAACCCTTCCGCTGTCGTCAGTGCGACCGTGCCTTCTCCCGTTCTGACCACCTGGCTCTTCATATGAAACGCCACCAAATGGCATCAGCATAATCCCTTTTCTAGCACAATTTCTTCTGTTTTCTTGTGGCTTGAGTCTTCTTAGTGGCACGGAAACGTGTAATTCCCGCCGCTATGGTGATCAATGGGTTGAATTTTGTCCGCCATTCCTATCCACATGTACTCGGAAACCCGCGGCATTTCCGCGTATCGACCGTTTTTCATGTGCCGCGTACCTGTCTTTTCGCGCTATGTTTTACACTGTTTTGCGACTCTATCCATTTTCAGTATTTATTTGACAACGCGATCTCAGTTTTTAGCCAATCGGTGCTGCGACAAACCGACAACCCAATCCGAAATGTACAGTGCTGCTGCCACAAACCGCTATGCCACATCATTTCCACTGCTTTGCATCGGAATGCAGTTTCATCCAGTCCGATGACTTCGCTTTATACAGCAATCGCCCTTCGCCAATCGTTCGTTGTTTTGTTTGGCGTGGAAGTGCCGTACCAAGATAATAATATGTGCCAACCAGTTTTGCAACGTTCTCACTCACGTTCATTCTCGTCGAATTTTGCAACGTTCTCTTACCTTTTGCTGTACGAGAATGCCTTATTTTTTGCTCACACAATAATCGTGTTGCCTTTTGTCCGCCAACTTACATGCGGTCGTACGTAATTTTTTAAAATCGACGACTAAGTTGGCAGGTATCGGGCGATTAATCGTGGCAAAGGACACCCGAAATCCAAGTTCCACATTCTTGTTCATGAATGATTTCAGATACGTTTGTGTACTTTTTGGTTGCTACTATAAGTCCTTCTTAAACTCTTTTCCTTTGTTGTCATTTTTTCCGCTTTATAGTCTGCTGCGCCATGTACACAGAGCACTTAAAAAGTGATTTTTTTCTACTCGTTTATTGATCGTATATGCTTTTTTTGTTGGCTGGTTGTTATTACACCTTACTGGCGATTCAGCACAATCAAGTGAATGATGTATTGCATAAAGAGTAGGCAGCAGTTCCGCTCTCTGAAATTTCCTACAGTACCGGAAACAATGCGGGTTGACAAACAAAAAGGGCCTTTTGAAGGAATTTAGAAACTTTGAAACAAAGTAGTGTTAGTTTGAGGAATAGGCCCAGAATAAAACACACTCAACCGAAATGAGGGTCAAGGTACACTGAATTATTTTCGTGCTACTACCAGCTGCATTGTTCAAACAAACATGATTTCGGTAATAAACACAGTGACGATTTTATTTGGAATTTAAGTTGAGGTGTGAATCAACAATGATTTTAAAAAATAACATTTTAACAACAGCTTTTCTCAGCCCTCAAGTCACAACTATTCACCTAATCGTCAGCTGAATGGCCCGTTTCAGTTTACGACAAACTAAAACGACAAAGCTGATCAACAAGTTGTACAACTTAAGTTATAATCCTTAAAACAACATTTCACAGTAAAGCGATCATAGTTGAATTATATTTTTTGCTTTTTTTAATTGACATGCGTGGTTTTATTTCAAAATATTTTACGAGGTAATTCATTGAAGGCAAATTAATTCTTGTTGACTTTTTTGAGCCACATCGGCATTACACAACAGCCAGCCCGCGAAAAGTTTAAAGAGACTTGTGTTAAAACATTTTTGGTCAAAGTTACGTTATAACAGTGTTGAAATTACAACGATTTGTTGTTTTGTGCCAACGCCACTACATCACCAAAGCTGTTACATTTAGCCTGTGTAGAAGTTTATAGTTATGTGGCTAGACACAGATAATAATGTTTAAAAATGAATGTCTTGTGTTAAGCCGTAAAAAAAGTGTTTGCCCAAATAGGCACTAACATAAAAACAAATTTTCGTATACATGTTTACCACGATAGTGTGCTTCTTGGAATAAAAGTCCTTTTAAACAATCATTTTTACCAAACCAGACGAGTGCAGAGTTTGAGGACGCAGGCAAGCAACTCTAAGGCGATTGGCTCTTTATCGCCATTAGTGTTGTTGTCGTTTATTTCAGTGCCTAACTGTATAAAAGCAATGTTGCGTTGAATCACTGTAATATTTGCAACAAAATTTAACTTACGAACAGATAACTCATGAAAAAAACAAAAAAACACACAAAGATAAACCCTACGCTAATGGGATACAAATTACAAATAAAAGTCCCTTACCACATAAAGTTCATAGTGACAGTGACATTAACAAAGCGTGAGCGAAATTTTGTTTCTCCAGGTTTTCTAGAAGAGCCATGTCTGTTAATTACTCTGCGGGTTTATCCCCGTATGCATGCAAAGGAAAATGTGGATTGCCAGAGGTTGTACTGTTTTATTAATGCAGTTTTGTTAAAAAAAATTGTACCTCAGCTTTAATGTTGTATGTGCGACTCGATTCTGCTGAAAATCAAGTTTTGCTAGAACTATGTCATTCTTTGTAGAAACAAGATGACCACTCAATTCTCAAGGAAAATGCTTCCAAACTCGCTGCCTTAATTAAATCCAGCAAAATTGTAGTTGTACATACTGGTAAGTTTGTTTTTTCGCTCAAGTCTATTTAGATAACTCACTAATAAGATAAAACTACAAATCTTTTTTTCTGTAAATTTATGTTAAGGTGCTGGGTTAAGCACAGCAGCAGGAATTCCTGATTTTCGTGGCCCAACTGGAGTATGGACGCTTGAAGAAAAAGGAGAAACACCTCAGTTTGACATAACTTTTGAACAAGCTGTGCCCACGTTTACACATCTGCTGTTGGTGGAAATGGAAAAAATGGGTAAATTTGATTTCAGTAAAATATTGAACTTGACCCCAAACATGCAGACCATTTTGTATTGAACCGGATTCTCCCTAATATGTTTAGTTGATCAAACCCAACTGTAACCTTGCTGTGTCAATCACTATCTTAATTCTAACTGGTGCAATTGTTATGTCATGTTTATAAACATTATGTGTGCACCTGTTGATCCAGTGGTGTAAACCAGTGCTTCTTAACCGGGTGAATGGTTCACCCCAGGGTGAATAAAATGTTTGCAGGGGTGATTGAATGAGAAGGGGTGAACAAAGGGTGAATGAAGTTTTTGTGCCCATTGCTAAAGTACATTTGTTTTACATTTATCCAACAATTAAAATACCTGCCTACTAACAGCAGTCGGACAAATGCAAAGCATTTCTTTGTTACACAACAACAGCAATATTTAAATGTTTATTGTGACAAAACAACAGTAGTTTTATGTCACATCACTATGTTATTTGTAGCTTTGTCGATTTCTTAGTCAGTACAATTTCTACTT
>QXVZ01032197.1:21541-33565 GCA_008931825.1 Phallusia fumigata
AAATGAACATAGCAAACGAAGACAATATTCTTTCGCCAAATATTTCCATCCCACCTACCACCATTTTAAGCCGGTGCACTAAGTATGACAGTCAGAATTTATGATTATTTAAGCGGCCAAAGACGGCGCCCCTGAGTAATAAGTAATCTAAAAAATGAGCATCGTTCCACATTCGACTGGCAACGATGACAAAGACGCTAATCTCGCTAATGCAGATGGAAAACGGATTGGGATTAGAAACATAGGGCATTCTGGGTTAAATCATGAATTCAATACAGATCGAATGTTTTCAGATTACTCATGTCGCTTAATGGGTTTTAGTTTCAGGATTCTTCAACAAAGTTTACTAAAAGTCATTGATTAGTAGTCGACACAGTTGGATAAATTACTAATTTGTCGTTTTGTCTTTTAGTCAAAACGTTTACTGATCTATATTTCCAATTTGTCCAAACCCCCATTTATATCCGTTGATTCTGTCAAGATTGCTCAATAAACCTGAAATATCAGACTTATATCGATAGCCGACATAGCCTTTACCGGACAACGAAATATCTTCCCCTATATAAATATATGTATACATAGGCTACATATATTTCTATACCACATATAGAGCAGTTTTTATGTATGAGTGCACAAGTATCTTTACCTATCCCGCATTGCGTGGAACGCGGACCGCCGGGAAGTGATTAAAATTTAAGGCGCAGAGTTCACCGTCAAATATTGGCTTAGTCATTTTGTTTTTGAGTGCGCGGCGCCGAAATAGAGACGATTACAAGAACGCAGCGGCCGAAAATAGGTGCCGACCTGCGGGACACGGCCTTTATTTCGTCTGCGTCCCGACCTCGCGCTGCCTCGCAAAGCAGGTGTAAGATTCGAAATCGTGACCATTGATAATTGGTATGGCGTGGATGACATCGGCTCGCGCCTGGTACGGGCTGGTGCTGGAATGCGTAGGCTCGACGGGCGTAGCTCCACAAGGAGGAGTGTCGTATGATAATTTGATGTTTGCCGTTTCCACCTTGTTTCGGAATTAAGTGCCTAATGCAAAAAATTCCCCGATCTCACTGGTTGAGGTCATGTTTCTCAGTGTGTTGTTTTTTGTTCTTGGGGCTGCCTCGTGTGTGGGATAAGGTGTTTTGACAACATTTATTGAAACTAAGGTACATTGATAAACTGTCAATCGTTATGATAAGGGGTTGCAATGCCAACAAAATGTTTTAAATACCCCGATTTGCTGCGATTTGTACAAGAGCATTAATCAACAACAGCTATAAATACCTAAATAGATTTGAATGCCGTTTTTAGCCCAACCAGGAAAAAAAACAACCTCTCATATTTTCGAATAGCCCGACACTTTTTATTAAAATCTGCGTACACACGTTGTTTTGTATCGACCTTAAAAATACCTAATTTTTCTTCGCCCTTTGGCCAATCACAGGTACAGACAATAAGTAAACCTTAAGGGTAAAAACTCCAACTAACAGATCAAACGATAGGTCACGTTCTGTACCCCTGCGTCAGCGTCTGCGCCCCGCCTACTTGAAGGGCAATGACGACAGCCGGTCGATCGTTCGTGAGTTCACCTATGAAAACCGGAGCCTGTCATTCGGAACAGGAGCATCTTTCAGCAGGTGGCAATTATGGGCTTATAATCGATTTGGTCGGCTGGGCTTAAATTCTTGCGACACTGTGCCATGCACGCGTATCTCTCGACCGCGGACCTGAAGCCATGATTGCTACGTTGGTCCAATTACGGAAAACACTCCATCCGCTACGTCGAAGCAAGCCGCGTTCCCCCGTCAATGCAACGCACATGGACCGGGGTCCTGGTATTCTTGTACGAAATTTACCAGCTTCGTCAACANTGAAATTTGGCAATTTGTGGAAAGGGTGAACGAAATCGAAAAAGGTTAAGAAGCACTGGTGTAAACTATTCTGGAAAAGGCAAAAAAGTTTGGTTGTTTTCAGGATTGGTGCACTTTGTCATCTCCCAAAATGTTGATGGCCTTCATGTGCGTTCTGGTTTTCCTCGAGACCGCCTTGCTGAGCTGCATGGAAACATGTTTACTCAAAAGTGCCAACTTTGTGCAAAGTATGAACTTGATAATTCAGCACAATCTTGCACTGTTTTCAATGTCCTTTATTGTCTACTATTTTGTACTAGGGAACAAGTACAAGATCATGTTTCTCCAACGATGGGACTCAAGCTGACAGGCCAGAATTGTGGGGCACTCAAGTGCCGAGGCAGGTTTGATTTCAATTTTCCTATTTTGAAATGTCAACAATTCTTTTATTGAGAATATTGTTGAAAATAAATACACAACCTTATTATGTTTTTTATCATTTCAGAAAGTGCCGAGGTATGCTGAAAGATACGATTCTAGATTGGGAAGATGCATTACCTGATGATGAACTGGATATGTCAGAGAAGTTTTGCAAAATTGCTGATTTGTCTATCGTTATGGGCAGTAGTTTGCAGGTAAAACTATTTTACATGTGAGTGAAAAGATAGAAAAAGATGAAGTAGGTTTAATGCATGTTTAGTATATATCGCATAGCGCAGTACTTGTTACAGATTATGCCTGCTGGAAATCTTCCTCTGCTGACCAAGAAACATGGAGGAAAGCTAGTCATAATAAATCTTCAACCGACAAAAAAAGACAAAAGTGCTGACCTAAGAATATACGGGTAAAATATTATGAAATAAATACATTTTGATTTTTAAAACACTGCCAAGAAAATGTGTATATATATGTATACTTTTGTTAAGTTGTAAACATTTTATGGTAGATACCTGGACGATGTTATGAAGATGGTGGCAGAATCTCTTCAAATAATAGTTCCCTCATTCAAAGGCCCAACAGTATGTTTGCAATCAACACACCCTCTGCCACAATTTCCAATTCCAACAAAAAGGAGAAGACTAACGAAAACAGGAAGAACAAATCAAACAGACGTTAAACCTGATATAAAATCTGGCACTATTGAACAGACAGAAATTGCAAGCTGCAACAGAAAGGAGATTAATTCTAATAAAATAACTAAAAACATTTTGGTTAAAAAAGAAGCCAATCTGAATTCTTCTGCTTCTTCTGTTGTCGATGAAACCATTAGGCAAAAAGAGAACTAATGTTTTTTTGTATTGCAAGGTGTTGTTTGTATCATATTTTTGTATTTGTACTTGCCAAGTTTTTTGTTGAAACTACAATTCATTTGCGATTCCAAAATTCACAATAACACTTTTTAAACATGGTGTTTAGGAAGTTTTATTGTGTTGATTTTATTGCTTGGTCACAATTTGTTTCCTTTTATGTTTTGATAGACAGTAGTGTATAATTGTGTACCACTAAAAGTTTGCTTCATGTCCGTATTTGTCACTGTCGGAACAACTTCATTTGATACTTTGACCGAACTAGTTACAAGCGAACCAATTTTAAAGGTAGTTGTCCTGTCTTTTCCAACCTTCGACCAGATGTAACAGAATGTTTTACAGATCTTGGAATCAAAATCCTACTTGACTCTTCTGGTACAATATGGCCGCGGACACCATCAAGTGAAGGAACAAAAGACTGCAGGATTGTCAATCAGCGGCTACAGATACAAGGACTCAATATCTGGAGACATTGCAAATGCAGATTTGGTGATTAGTCATGCAGGTTTGAAGGAGTTAGTTGATATTTGGTTGCTTATTACTTCCAACACATTTTTGGTTACAAAGTATGCAATAAAAAACAGGAAGTTAAATAAGTTGCAGTTGCTACTAAAGATGTTTTTTATTTAGGTGCTGGTACATGTCTGGAAGTTCTTGGGGCAGGAAAACCTTTGTTAGTAGTAGTAAACGAAAAACTAATGGACAATCACCAGTTTGAGTTGGCAAAACAGCTCTATCGAGATAAGCACCTGTTCTACTGCACCTGCAGGTGAAAACAGTTTAAAAATGAATTGTAAAAATGAAAGTGAATTATACTTCTTATTGTTCTTGTTCGATATGACTCAACAGCACTTTGGGTTCCACACTTTTGGAAATGGACATTCAGTGTCTTGAGTCCTTGCCGACACCGAAGACCAAAAAATTTGGAATAGATTTGGCCCAGCACTTCCAATTGTGAAACATGGATATTGAGTCGTTACACAGCTTTACCTGACAAACCTTTTAGTGTGCAATACTGTATGGAAATTTTTTGTGTTTGATGTAAAACTGGTACTTTACTTCGCTAGGTCAGGGATGTCCAAAGTGCGGCCCGGGACGATATTTCACGCGGCTGTAGTTTTAAAATGCGTTGAACATGGCGTGCCAAAGTTTTGATTGAGCTTTTAGGTTAAATAAGCGTCTCTTTTTACAGAGTCTTTTCTTATCGATAGAAGAAAGAGTACAGTGTCCTGACGCAACACAAATGTCTTAAGGATAAGATCGTTGTGCAGCCATGTAAAATGTAATGCGTACGAATTTTATGGGTAAAACAGTTGGAAAAAAACGATGGCCAGCGGGCGCCTTAACCCGATTAAAGTTGGCCCCCATGAAAAAAGGTGGGACACCCCTGGCTTAGGTAATTGGAAAAACCTTCAGTTTATATGCAATGTATGTGTCCTGTAATTACACCACATGTCCTCATATTATGAGCCATAATCCCTGTTGGTTTACATAAAAGTCTTATAAAACTGTTTGTTTTGTAAATTGGAAATTTTTGCAATTTATTCAATTTACGCATGCCAAATTAACTACGAAACTAAATGTATATCTTTTCGGTCAATGGAAAGCAGTTTCAAATCTGCTTAAAATGATTTGACATTAATGGGTGCACAACTGCAATGTTGAATTGAAATGCGTTCTTTGCCCCACAACAATGAACTTAACAATAGTAGCTTGGTGATTTGCGTAACTATAACATACGATTCAAGAATCTGTTACACAAAGCCCTCATTAATAACCGTTCAACTACCCAACGACAGGCAACTATGGCAGTACGCAGCAAAAATCGTTAAAAAGTACGGTAGGCCCTTCGTAACGGGGTACATGGTACGCTCATCTCGATACGTACCGTACTGCCATCCTTGAGGACAGGACAAGCTGTTCACAAACTTATTTATTATGGAAGGAAAATCGACAGCATTGACAAGGTGTCGTATTTTCACCTGACTGAGATTTTCACGCTTCACAAACAAACAAGGAAAGATAGTTTGTCCAGTAAACGAACAGGTCAGGTAATTTTGTCGATGACGGCGTCATGCGTATTGCACCCACCCACGCTGACACCGGAAAATCTTGTGACACAATCTGTTGCGCCACTGTTAAGCTTTTGATCAGACTTGGATAGAAATTGTCAATACAGTAGGTTCGTTTAGTGTTCACAGAGCGCCAGTCGTGCAAGAGGCCTGATACCAAACCAGAGTTAGCCGGCCTTCCAAGTGTTTTAATTCCCCTGACATTCGGACCTAAGTGAAGAATTTAGAAAAAGACATGAGGTTTTGTTTAGGGATTTTGCTGTTACAAAGTCTTGCACTTGGTAGGTATACGTTTTTTGTTTTTGTAAAGTAATCCTTAGTGCCGTGTTTCATACAAAAGCCTTTCTTTTTGTTAAAAAATGTAATTTATAACGTCAAATTTAATTCAACAATACGAAGACGGTTAATTCGCTCAAAACATTGCATCGCTTCCGCGGAATGCATGAATTTGGTACCCTGATTGACAAAATATTTAAGGAAACATGTCTTTAAAGTCGTCTTACTCAAAGCAATGGGCGTGATACACCACCCTCGACATTTTCAAAATTGTTTGTCCAACGTTATGGACAAATCTAACTTGTCTTTGCACCTGAAGGAAACCTGGCCAGTATGCCATGTATACTGATATTCTTGTTCTTTTGTAGCGCACGGGATTTGTATTGACAAAAGCACCTGTGAAAAATGCATAAGGACACCGGGTTGTTCTTGGTGCGAACAAATTACCAACTTTACAGCATCATCAAGATGTCAAACTATTTCGTAAGTTCATTACCAGTTATTGTGTCTGACTAACGGCAACAATATCTAATGCGCTGTACTTGCAGGAAGAACCAAGCAATATGTTCTGCTGACCTAACATTAAATCCGAAGACCTCCTTAAAAACTGAAACTAACTATACGTTTAACACAACTGCGAATGAGCTGAACCAAATACAAATGAGACCGCAGTTGACTAACGCAAAGCTACGCTTGGGTAAGTTTAAACGCGAGCAAATGATATCAAATGAGATGGCATTTTTGGTAAATAGTTGTGTTTTGCACCAGGCGAAAGTCAAAAGATAAATATTACATTTCGGAAGCTTGTGGACTACCCTCTTGATCTTTATTATTTGATGGACTTTTCTCAATCAATGAATGACGACTTGCAGATGCTAAAAGTAAGGGCACTTAAACCATATGTTGATGTTTTGTTGTCTCAGGCGTTAAGCCTGTACTTACATGGTAAAACGAAAACAAATGAGTTTTGAAAACATTACAGCCTCAAGTAAACCATGGTATCATCAACCCTCCCCTATTTTACGGGGTTTTGTGCATTATGTTTGAACAAATTTAAAGTTTGGGGGGCAGGGTAATAAAACATTTTATCTATTCCTTTTTCTGTGCACAAACAAAAGTGTAGGGTGTTTGTACCAGAGCTGAAAGTTTTTTCAATTTTCAGAGTGTCGGAAATGCAATTGTGCCAAATATCCAGGCGACTGTAACTGACAACGTACAAGTGGGTTTCGGCAGTTTTGTCGACAAAATTATTCTGCCATTTGCTACAAACGACCCCAACTGGTACAGTATGAGTGCGTTGACGTTAAGGTCCGTTTTGTTTCAACAGATTGGACAATACTGTATTTGACTTGACCAGAGTCACGCTTTATAACAGGAATACTATGAGTATTTCAACAGCCTCAATTTCGGGCGGCGGTACTTTTTAAACAAAACGAACCACAGTCAATTCCATTTTATAACCTCCTAAAAAGGTTCCTGCTTGCCACGATGGCCAAGAATACCAAACACTGTTCTGGCTGAATGGGCGTACGACTTGTGTTAAAACAACCTAAAAAGGGGACAGAAATGTTACAAATGTCACCATACAACGCTAAGCAACCCAAAACGAGTTGTTGAGCACCACCAAAAACCCTACCATTCCATCTTAAGCAGTTTGATTGCTTGGCCCTAACTTTCTATTGCGGTGCTATCAACGAGGTTACCTAATCAATTCAACGAAAGGGAAAGCAGCACAAATTAACGCTAATACAAGATACTTGTCGAAACAGTTACTTGTGATGCAGTGAAATTAAAGGAACTAAAGTGTGCGATAAAATTAGAGTCGTACAAACAATCTGTAACGATATTTCGTATTCAATCATCTCATTTGTTGGGTTTTAGCAATTTACCTCAACTGTTTGCGTGTACTGGCCTGGCTATTTATACCATTTTATTATTTCTCAAGTCCCGGGTGGGATCCAAACTCGCTGCTCGAGTAAATCGATTTCACTTTTGACTTTGCCCATAGTAAAATTGATAATATGGAACAAACTGCGACCATTTTTTTCTTAATGCCAGGCTCAAGGCGGCATGCCTAAGCAGCGATTGTCAAAAAACGTTTGGATTTCATCATCAGCTGTCAATCACGCCCGATAGCAAAAAGTTTCAACAAGTATTAAATGACACGAAGATTTCGGCTAACATCGACCGTCCTGAAGGGGGGTTTGATGCACTGATGCAAATTGCAGTTTGTCAGGTACGATTTCTATCAATTGCATTTTATACTTTTGTTGTTGTTACAATATTTTCAAAAAACTGCCGCCAGAAATACATTAAAGCCTAATGCACAGTTTACCTGCGGCCACATAACTCTAGGTATATATTTCAACTGTCTAATATAGAATGAGTAGATTTATCTGGAAAACATCATCACGTTCGACTGCACAAGGCTCTGTCACATAGAAAACTTTTCTTTTTTTCTCCTCCTTTAATGTAAGCAGTTAAATACAAACGAAATTCAACTAAAAACGCAAACTTTGTTTACAGGATATCATAAAGTGGAGAAAGGAATCACTACGAGTGGTTGTATTGTCCACTGATGCACCGTCTCACCAGGCATTGGACGGGGCTCTAATTGGTTTGCTTAAACCAAACGACATGTCCTGCCATATGGAAAAGGTTTGCAGCCTTAATATTTTTCATTTCAGTTGTAACTTAACATTTTGTCATATCAGATAAACAGCGGAAGCGATGTCCACCACTATACCGAAACCGTAGCGCAAGATTATCCCTCCGTCGGTCAGTTACGCGAAGTTTTTGAGCAATACAAAATACAGACCATTTTTGCCGTGCATCGGGATGTTTACGACATTTACAAGGTAAACATTTTTATTTGTGCTTGAAAGTTATAACGTTTTTTTAGTAGTATAAGGTCCTTGTAGATGCACCGTCAAAGTGGGCTTCCGGCCGCGTACATTTAACTGTATTGGGGTTTCAAAATAGTCAGAAACCACTGTTCAAAGAAGTAGATCTATTGTATAAAATTGACATCATCAACTGTTTCAACAGTTTTTGGACAATTTGAGTTAATGCATTTACAATCAATGAAAAAAACACAAACGTGCAAAAATTATTTTCATTTTGTTGCAAAGACTCTATTTCTTTTAAAAATGTATTTCAGGATTTACCAAAAGTTCTCCCGAACGCATTCGTTGAATTTTTGGCAAACGACTCCTCGAACGTTGTATCTGTGATTGGAACATCCTACAACGTAAGGGTCTCAGTCTGTTGCAGGGGGAAACCTCGTCAATATCTTTACTTTTATGTAACAACGCTGTATTTCTTCTGTAGGCTATTAAGAGCCGATTCAGCCTGGCCACCCCAATAGCACCGCCATCGGTCGACCTGAAGTACAGAGTCCTCTGTCCCGATTCGACGACATGGGCAGAAAACACACTGCAGTGCAACAATGTCTCCATTCCAGAAGAGGTTCGTTTTTATTTTATAAAAGTTTGTAATCGAATACCCATTCCTGCCCCGTTTTTAAGGGTTTGTTATAGGCTATGTTTGTTGGTTGTCATCGACATAAAACTGGTAATACTATTTACTTTAGATTTTATCCCGTAACAAAAGTTGACTTATAAAGGCGGATGCTGGGGATACCCACCGTTATAAAAAAAACCTTATCAGCGCTCGAACTGAGAAAACTGTAACATGCATTTTGTTGATGCTCTACTTATCCCGCGTTTTAGGTTGTTTTCCAGTTTGAAATTAAAGCGAAATCGTGTCCGACCAACACGACACAAAAGGACATTATCTCAATCGGATCAAATATCATCCCTGACGTTGTGAACATCAGTATTGGTAAATCGGGTCTTTGTGTTTTAATTTGGGTGTTTTAAAAATTTTAAACTGCAAATTTACATTGATTACAGAGTACTTGTGTGAATGCGATTGTGACCGGGCCTTGTTCAGCCAAAACGAATGCAGTGGACAGGGTTACTTGAAGGTGGAAATATTAAGACTATTTGTTACTTTATTTCAAGTGCAATAACTTTGTCTTTAAAGCAAGTTTTTAATATGGCTGCGACCCCCGACAGTTTTGGTATGGAACGGTGTTTAGTTGACACTCGATTGAATTATTGAATTGAAATGCGAAGGTAAATGTGAGTCACCCTGTACACAAAAGACCTGGCGTTTGTGACGTCAGTTTATTTTCCAACCTCGTGCATTCGAGAATCATAGCAACGCAATATCCGTTCGCGAGTAGGTGTGTGCTGCACCAAAACACTACGTCGATAAACCAACTCAAACCGATGTACGCCTCTTTAGTATGTCCTTCGTTGGAAAACGGTTATTATAACACAATAACATTACAAACTGGTTTACTAGCATGTCATTTTCAAAATCCGTCATTGGAATTGTCAAATGGCTCGAATTATCTGTGTTTCTATGCCTGAAACTGACAGTAAATATTTATTGCAATTTTATACCTGTATATACGTCACCCAATAACAAAATTATTTATGGATATTGTTTTGGTGTAACGGCATTTAACGTATATAGTGCGGATTATGTGATTGTTACGATGGACGCGGAGGTTCCGTGTGTCAATGCGAGACAACTAGATCCATCAGCGAACTGACTGAGCAATGTACTGACACCCAACCTCTGGTCTCTGGCGGTGACATCTCCCTATGCCAGTAAGTGGAATGCTTAACTATTGGGTGGGTAGTAAGCTTAAACTGTTATATCGTGCAGCGGACGTGGAATATGCGACTGTGGAAAATGTGTTTGCGAATCTGGTTTTTCTGGCAAGTTTTGTGAATGTACCAACATCGGCTGTCCTGCCATAGACGGAGCTGTTTGCGGAGGTAAAACTACTAAATTTTAATTAACAAACAGTTCCTTAATTACCACTGCATCTCCAGGTTCAGCAAACGGCCAATGCAGTCACTGCTATGGCAACCAGACCTGTGTTTGTAACGACACAGCTGGATGGTATCAAAACCAGGGAGGCCTGTGTCTGTGTAACAATAACTTGTGCAAAGCGACACCCACGGATGAAGTGCTGTGTGCGGGTCGGGGCGAGTGCAATTGTCATTCCTGCTCCTGCGCCGACACCAGGGTAGGTTTCCAAAACTTGTAAGACAATCGCAAATACCGACTTGTATTCGCCGTAACTTTTGCGCCATGCATTATAGGCATTCACCTTACGCACAGAATGCCAACACTCACCTCATTGGCGACACAAAACCACTAAAAGTGGTGATTTGTGTAACACAAAAAGTAGAATTAAATACTACTCGTAACAACCGATAATATCGGCACACTTATGATATTGGACTGAATAGACATTTCATTAGAGGTGGTTTTATGGTAAAGTTTGAGGTTATGGCCGTGAGGACGAAGGCTCATCCCAATTAAATGAAAATGATCAATTAATCTGGTCAGGAATGTTTTTCATGTTTGCTGTTTGTTTAAGAATGTTTTTCATGTTTGCTAATTAAAAGTTTGAAAAGTCTTCACTGAATTTGTCAGACCTGGGCTGGCACTCACTGCAACACCTGCGTCCATCCTTCGTGCAGCAACATTGAGGGAACCTGTGCAAACACTAAGTTGACTGAATGTGCCCGTTGTGTTTATGGAACGGTAGGCAATATTTTAAACTAGTTTTTGCAAAATTATTTTTTTTGGTGCTGGTGTAAATTATAAAGCGTAGGAACATATTGTTAATGTTGGTGTATCAAATGTACATTTGCACACACAATGGATTGAAACAAATGTCTTACTCAAGTCCTTACAAGTCTATAGACAAGTATATGCAGATCCCATAGGGCTATCTCATTATCACAACCTGGGAAGAGTTTGAACGAACGTATCAAAAATAATAAGTTTTTTTGAAAAAGAAACAATAAAATTTAGGTATTCAACACACCATTACGTCATATATTTGACCAATCCGATATCCGACAAATGTATCTGCGTCCCCGGAGGACAATCATTTTTCAGAAGAGACGTGGTGGAGCCCCAAGCTGAACACACTTAGTTGGGTCATACTTCTTTTTATTTTGCAGCAAGGTACAACGCTTTGTCAGGAGCAATGTCAGGACATCGGCGTTAACTTTATTAGATTGGGATCTCGGCCTAATTGCACTGCATGTGAAGATTTTCATATGGATGCTGGTTGCAGAGCATGTCGTAAAAACGACGAGTAAGTTACTTCTTTAACATTGTTTTTCCAAGAAACCTTTTCCAATAACCTAATTTACAATCGTTCTGGTCCGCCTTCAAAAGCATTAGTATCATGGGCGTCGCCAAAAAGTTGGGTGACAAAAGGAACCATGGCTTACCCTACGTTTCTTAATTGTACATTAAGACGGGTTACCCCCGGAAACAATCTTTAAGATGTAAAATATATTAGGTTACCGTTAGAGATATTCCCCCCACCCATCCCCAAAAAAAGTATTTTTGGGCTGGCTACGCGGCTGATTAGTATGTTGTTGAAATATCGCCATGTCAAGCGGCTGGCCAAAAACCTCTGTT
>QXVZ01032205.1:0-10839 GCA_008931825.1 Phallusia fumigata
TGTTATGTACACACACTAACCATTGGTTGTATGGTCGCTAGTTTTTTGTTGCAAAAACGACAAATAGTTAACTGCGTTTTTGCTTGATCTGTCGTGTGTAATAGTTAGTTATGCTCAGTGAGTTTATTTTAGCAACAATCGCATGGTGAGAACCCAATTTGCCCCGTGCTTATGTCGCTTGGTGAAAGACAAAGTAGCGACGCAATTACACAAACAAGTATGACAACTTCGCAACATTGAAACGTTACGAACCGCAAAAATTTAAAACCACAATAGGTGGATCGACGTTGAACGCGCTGCAGCTATACCGCCACTGGTAGGTGCTACGTGACAAGGGTCCCATGAGAGTAAGTTGGCGCATTATGGAAACGCGGTTATGGCTTGGTGTTAACGTTATAGGTTACATAGACTTAAGCCACCAGTTAAAAATACTGCAGCAGCGTTGCTTTTCGATCTTTATTCGCCGCGAAAGTTCATCACCTCTGCGCTAGCGTGGTGCGTGCTGGCCTAAATCACGCCAAAGGTGACGTGAAATGAAAACGTGAACAGTGGGCAAGTTTCAGTGTAGGTGTTGCTGTTAGAAATTCCGGTTAAAGATGGAAGCGTACTGAAGCACGAGATATTTATATGTGTAGATATCGTGAATCAGTGCTTTTTCAAATTGCAATTTTTATTTGTTAAGACCGCGATCCATGTTAAAGATTGCAAGAGAGCGTTTAGTAAAGTTTTTGAAAAGTTTGAGAACGATATCAAATGTTGGTATTCCCGGCTGAATTTGTCGAACTGAGGATTTTCCTATTAGGTTGTAAGTTTTGCTGGACTCGACCGTGCGTTAGATAAGAAATAGCTGTTTCTGTGTATTTAACTTAAAAGGACACAACATTTCATTTATGTGTTGTAACATCAAGGGAAAGTTGGCAACGTGATAATTACGGCAAAAACAATAAAACTATCAGAAAATGTGCCAAATCATCTAGTCATACACTGCAGTGTAAGATACTAGAACGGGAAAAAACATGAGCGGAAATTGTCTCTCGAGCTAGAAGAAACAGAAACATTAAGAGTTTGCGAGTATTTACAAAGCATCAAGTTGCATTCTAATTGCTGGTCAAAACGTGCTGGACCCTCGCGTGACTGAATAACCCTTACAGTATGAATAGTTCAGAGGTTAGAAGTGTCTCCATTTAAACCCCCTCTGCTCCTCATGTATCGCGCCCCGTTGTTGTGTGCGTGTTTTTTCAGTAACGTGAACACGTGTTAAAGCTGTTTGTTTTGCAACTTGATCACCGCTGGTCACTTCGCTAATGTTTTGTGCTTGTCGGATTATTTTGCTGTTGTTGTGGTGAAAATAGCTGTACAGCATGTTTGGAAAGTGTTTGAAAAACACATGTATCAGAGAAGGACATGGTTTGTGAGTAATGATGAACCGCTTAGTTCGGGTGGGCAGTGGCGCTGGGGCAAGATGTCAAGGTTGTGAGTTCAAACCTCACCGCCGACTTATATTTTACGTTCAGTGGTTCCTGAAAAAGGGGGATTGTTTTCGTTTCGAATTACAATTAGTTTATAATTAGTTCAAGTTTGAATTATGTTTATTGGAAACTTGTTTCCGTATCCAAAATTTTTCACAAGAAAAACAGCGATCATCGATGATCATGTTGTCTGTCTGTTGGAGAGCCAGTAATTGCTTATTATAATCACTTTTAGAATTAGTTTAAGGTTTAGACTTAATGTTTACTATTACGATCGTTTTTCGACTGGATTTGCAGTGTTAGCACAGAGATATGGTCTTGATTTTTGTGGTATGCATAGGCATTGAAAACTGAGTAAGATTTGTTAAGCCGGAAAGAAACAGATGTTATTTGAATATTTTGCCGTCGAACAAACTTTTAAAACATTAATTATTGATTCGCTATCGAAATTAAACCACACTAAGTTCGATAATGTTTGAGTATTCCTCATGTTATTAGCTGCAGCTGTAAGCCAATTTGACGAAGCGTTTTCGATTTTTCCAAACTATGATTTTAACTTGTTGTGAAATAAGTTCTCAATTGTTGATTGCTGAAACAAGTTTGTTCGGTAAAACAAAAGAAACAGAAAATATCATGGAGGGCTAGGCCAAAGGCTTATCTCAATTCTGCATAATGTTACCTGCAAGGCAGTAATTAGCATCGTTTTCACGACCTGATAATAAATTAAATAGCTATGCAGTAAAAAAAGGACATTGCTTTGCAGAAAATGTCATTGATTCAATCAAATACGTTTACTTTATGATCCAAATTAGCTTAAAGTAGCCAGTCAGTGTCAGCTTAAAGGGCTGTAAGTGGTTGGTTGTCCCGGGAACATGTAATACCCATGTCTGGTCTGTGGCCCATTGGTTGTGCGGGCACAATTTGTATTCCCCGCTGGACAACGCTAACAGCTTATTTTATAGTTAAATATGAAACGTAAAGTTCACACCGTTCGTAGCCGAATCCGTCTTCACAGTATTCACATTAACGCGAAATCGATTGGAGTTCATTGGAAGCTGTGAACGCGTCGTAGCCAGTCGATAATAGTCTTACTTCTTCATAATTAGCGGTATCCGTGGTTGTGTGTGGAATTGTACGCGAGATAAGTTGGATGAAACATAACCAAATTGCAAGATACGAACTAGTATGGCTTTAAAACAGTGATTCAAAAACTTTGTCGACATTTCTTTGAAATCACCAACCAGTTCTTGCATTCCCTGTTATCCCAGAAAGAATGTACATGTTGTAATTGTACAAGCAACGTGCACTTTTCTAACAAATGATATAGATGTAATGAAATGCGAATAATCCAAATGATTCGGCTTCTTCAAACCTCTTGATTCGGCATTTGTAGTAGATGAGCAGTTAGCACCCTAGTTAAGAAGCCCTGCTTTAAAACTTTTCATCATGAAAACCTAAATGTGTTTTTCCTTGTTGTGAGTGGCTTTAATACAGCAGCGCAGAACGAAGTGAGTTATAAATATTAATTTCGCGATTGTTAATAATACAAATTTCCCGACTTTGAACCCAAAATGCGGGGTGACGAGCGTACTTTGTGCTTTCAACCATGACCATTTAGTTTGGAAAACTGTTAAATGTGACGAACTGTTTGACGAAAACTTCCAAGAAGGCGGGTGGTTTCGCCACCGCTCTGTACTCGCAAGGTTGTAGGTTCTAATCCCATCTCGGTCGCTTGCATTTCCCTCAACAAGACAAACTTCTAACTGGCATTGCTTAATTTCAGTGAAACCCGGTGGTTTAACCCGAATCAAGTTGCCAACCCGTAAAAACTAGCAAATAGAAAGCCCCTTCCGGAATGAAACAAGACAGGTAGTTCGGCATCCGCATTGTTGCTAACAGTAATTAGTCAGGGATTGTTTCGCCCACCGACGAATAAAATAAAATACAACACATGTAGATTTTAAGGCAGCTGGCAAGTGGTGGCAAGTGGTCCCGTGGGTAGCAAAAATGAACTGGAAAATTTATTGAAAAAATTGGCATTCGGAATCAAACAAAAATCTATTAATCTGTTACTAAATTAAATTTAAAAACATTTAGGGTATCCTAATGCCTTGATGGCATTTTCTATCATGCACGTAACATTTCGTTTAATGCGAAAGTGTTAAATGCATTTTCCAGACTAAAACCCGTAGCAAGAACCGCAGCCTTGTTGAGATAGGCTAAAGCCATTTATCGATTTCTGATGCTTTTTTTCTTGCTGTTAACGTCGAACGTAGTTAAGTTTCACGCCATTCATCTGCTTGCTCACCATGAAATAAGATTCATGTTCTAGTTGTGTTTCACGTGTAAACTGTCAGGACTTGGCATGTACTTGAAAGTTTTGCAAATGTTTGGACGGTTTTTGATGTAGAAGGTTTTGGGAAGGGAGCAAACACTTTGCAGTGCTGGCAAGTGGTTACTAAAGTGAACAGAGCGATTTGCCAAATTAGATGCCGACTAATACGCATGTGTAAAAGTATTTGGAAATCAGTGTTTTGCCAAAAACGATGAGATGTTGCTGCAACACTTTGCGAGGCAATGGAACGTAGCAAAATTGTTATTTAGAGTAGTTTGTGTGGAAAAGTCGGGTGCAAAATTATTTGTATTCTGTCATGTTTAATGATTTAATGAAAATATTTTATTGTGAAAGGTTTGTGAATATTCATTACTTGTCGCCGAATACAGATCCTGAGACAGACAGAATTTCAACTCTTAGTCAGTTGAATTAAAGTTTAGCCCAACTTTTCCGCATTTTTAGTATGTCGTTCGGTGCAAGAATGCGAAGAAAAATAAGGAAATCATTTCTTGCATATGTATGGTTGTGACAGACTGGAATTGATGATCTTCGGAAAACTGGATACTGCTTTACTTGTCGAAATGAAGTTTTTTAACCCAAGTTTAATTGCTATCCTTGTTTTTTGCAGTAATTTTGCGGGCAAATGTGTCTCGATATTGTTAGTTAACAAATTAACTTTACTATGGAAACCACAAAGTTCGACATGTGGCCAATCACAGGTAAGCAGAAAATGTAATGTAATCAACGTTATTTCTCAAACTGATTTACAGCAAAGTGTCTTGACGACAGTCGAAAAAATTGTCAATGTTATTTGCTAAAAATTACAAGTGCGGGTGTATTCCAGTTTCCAAACTTGATGTACTCATGCCTGCACTATTTCCTAGTTGGTACAATGTCCACTTATCACCTACCTTTAAGAACACCCTTTTTTGCAATTATACAACGTTATCGTCGCTACAATCATTAAAAGCTACTTACGTATTACACGAAGTGATCTAACGACTGAATAGTATTTTGCGATATTGTTGTACTTACGTAACCACTGAGAAGACGTTTGCATATCACAGTTTAGGAATCGTATATTCCAATCTGCCATGCTTACCATCGAAAACAGCCCACACATATACATTGTTAGTCTGTTCTCCTGAAGGTGTAATGCCAACCAGGTCTAGGCTGTCAATCGTTTACGTGCTGGGAGTTTTCATAACGTTGTTTGAGGCTGGCTGGATGCGTTGAAACGCAATGTTTTTGTACCTCGTTTTTGATTTTTTACTCTTTTGATGTCATTGTTTTTATTTCGTCANCTCCTGAAGGTGTAATGCCAACCAGGTCTAGGCTGTCAATCGTTTACGTGCTGGGAGTTTTCATAACGTTGTTTGAGGCTGGCTGGATGCGTTGAAACGCAATGTTTTTGTACCTCGTTTTTGATTTTTTACTCTTTTGATGTCATTGTTTTTATTTCGTCAACATCAAAGTGAAGTGTCATTGGTTCGATGTTGAAGTATAACCATGAATATTGTTTCAATTTTTACGAATTTACCTTTAAAACACGGTAAGCGCGTACCTAAAGAAACAGGTCAACAGTGGACGATTTTTTAACAGTTGGGTTTTAGGGGCTTTCCCCGGTCAAAAATGCGTCGCCATTGGGAACGCTTCCATCCACCACGCATACGCACCATGAGCCACCAAATTACCCTCCGCGTACCCCCGTTCACCCACTCGCGTACCCCCGTTCACCCACCCGCGTACCCCCGTTCACCCACCCGCCACCCGCGGAAACCTGCAGTTTGTGTTGTAAACATTCTCCGCGCATCACGTGACCCCGCGACAGGTGCTGCGTGTCATGCATGGCTGCACACCGTGTTTGTTGCGCAACTGTGCGCGCTCGTGCGTGTCGACGCGCTTGCATGGTTCCGTGTTTCCGTAGCACCAATTCCAAACTGATCAAATGGAACCGGGAATTGAGTTGGCAAAACAGGTTGTAACGTCATTGGCTGTGGTATGACTTTGGGTTGTTTCCAAATGCTTGATATATGACACCCACTCAAAGGTCTTGATCCTGACTCGCTGCTGTTTCGACTTTTGCGCAATAATTGCTCAGGTGTTAATAGGCTTCATGGGTGCCTTGCCGTTCCGATCTAAGGTGGCGACAATTATATAGGCCAGGTGTTCTTAACCATGGGTCCCGTATCCCCAAGGGGTACAAGATCTGTTTCTGAGGGATGCGAAGATGCTGAATCATTAGGGTCAATTATATAGATACTGCATTTTTATCTATAACATTGTTATTTAAACATGAGAACAAAAATTACTTTCCGGAAATTACAGACCACTTGTACGAAAACTGGTTGTTATTTCAAAGAGATATCGTCATGGAAAGTGGTTAGAAAGCACTGATATAGCGGAACTTATGACTCGTAGCAAAAGATTGTTGATTTCCGAATTGCTATTGACATAAGCGAGCAGAGATTTTTTTTCGCTGCTGTCTATCCAACATTGCACCCGCGTCACAAACCAACGCGTTGTGACGTAATGCTTTCAAGAACAATGCTGGTGTTGTCGTGTTTCTGAGAATGTAACACCACACACACATTGGTTCGTTGCAACGAATAAATGACAACTTGCGTAAATGGCCCGGCCACAAAATGACGTTATTCCACAGAATCTATCAAATCTATGGTCATTTAACACTCTGAATTGGTGAAACTTGTGACAAGGGAGAAGTTCTAACAAACGTGATGCAGCAACGCATAAACTTTTACACCTGAAGCTCGTTAATCATCGAGCTTTGTGCAGTCAACCGTTTCCACGCATAAATTTTCACAACTGAAGCTCGTTTATCAGCGAGCTTTGGGCAGTCAACCGTTTCCACGCATAAATTTTCACAACTGAAGCTCGTTTATCGCGAGCTTCGTGCAGTCAACCGTTAACACACATTTATTTTGTAAATGAAGCTGGTTTATCAGCAAGCTTCGTGCAGTGTTGTTTAGTGCATCCAATTTTTAATTGCATTGGTGTTTAAAACTTAGACGCACCTTGATGCTTTTCCCGGTTAAGGGTCTTTGTAATTTGCGATTTTCTAAACTCCGCACATTGTGGCCAGAAATCTAATGACTGTCACAAAATTTCCCATTAGCGACAACAGAATCGGGTCTTAATCTGCAAACCACAATACATTTCCGCCTCAGTTTGCCACACACAATGATTCCAGGCCAATCGTTTCAGCGTGGGCATAGTAATAACTCCTATGGTGATTACTGCCTTGACATTCAGGCATTGTTCCCACAGCGCACGTGTTTTGACAAGCCTGAAACGACGTTAATTAGGGAACTGACGGCTCAGAGCGAAAGATTGTTGATCGCCGAAACGGCTTTTCACAATGGCGAGCTGAGATTTTTTCCCCTGCTGTCTGTGCTCGGTCGTCCCGNATTTCAACAGCCGCCTTTTGTTATCGATTGTTGAAACGTCCGCAGTAAAATCCATGTTCTCCATCATATGAGTTTTGATCGCAATACAAAACAACTATCAATGTACTGTGGCCACCTCTGCGGAACGAATGTTGCTTACAAAAGTTAATTTCAAACGTCTCTTTGCAGTTCTTTTGTATTGGGTAAATAGGTCTTTCTTATGAAAATGGTTCTGCATAGATCGACTTGTTAAAATATGACGGGGGAACAGGTTTCCCACTCAAATGTGTTTCAGGAAACAAACTCCACACACATATATTGTCAGCACACCACCAACGCTGTTGTGTGTTGTAAACAATTCAACAAAACCTTGATACTAAATAACTTGTCAAATACCAAGTTGAGCAGTAAAGATCTTTTCGACGTGTTTTTTGCACTTGAGCTGTTGAATTAGTACACTGTACAGCAGATTCCCAAGGGGGAATTTGAACTTTTAGAGGCCGGTGCAGAGAATATTGTCAACAACACTTCACATGTAACATTAAAACGAGACAGTTTCTGACACAAATTTCGTACATTTGAAATCACGTTTACATAAATGTTTGTAGAGTAATTTTACAAACTGCGCAGTGATGGTGACAACAGCGATTGTCGCAACGTTTGAATTACAATATTTTCAACATAAACAAGTTCTCTGGCAGTTATGTCTTCAACTGAATTTGTTTGTCTTTTTTAAAGGCCACAAAATAGTTGCAATGTAATAAAGGACACAATACAGTACCACCATTGTAAAAGCTTTACCCCTAATTTAGTACAAAACCTTGTTTCTAGTTTTCTACGTTGTGTGAAACAGGCGGGGAACCCATTAGCGGGTAGGGTTACACTTGCTGCGTTGGTGGGCAGTGCAAGACGAGTTGGTTCGCCACCGGTTCAACTGTAAACAGCTTTTGTGACAAAAACCTGTGAAAGAGACGCAAACTGAACAGGCTGTTTGCATTGTAACTGCTGTAGTTCTATCACATGAGAATGCTTCGTTGGCGAAAATCGCTTTTGAAAATCTGAATCAAATAAAATTTGAGAAAGTACCTGAGTTTGAAAGCGTTCGTTTAGATCTAAAAATGAGCCCATTCAAGTTAAAAGAATATCTAATTGAATACCTTAAGGATTTAACACCGAACGTCAATTTGCTACACGTATTTTGCAGTTCGTCAAAAACCTCAAAGTTGCCTTTTCAAAGTCCAAGAACGTGTGCATCTCCCGATATAGTGTAATCACATTTATTTGTCAAAGTGGTCTGACCATACTCCGTGTTTTAAACCTTTGGTTTTGGTTGGAAAACATGACCCAAAGTATNTCTGGCAGTTATGTCTGAAACTGAATTTGTTTGTCTTTTTAAAAAGGCCACAAAATAGTTGCAATGCAATAAAGGACGCAATATAGTACCACCAATGTAAAAGCTTTACCCCTAATTTAGTACAAAATCTTGTTTCTAGTTTTCTACGTTGTGTGAAACAGGCGGGGAACCCATTAGCGGGTAGGGTTACACTTGCTGCGTTGGTGGGCAGTGCAAGACGAGTTGGTTCGCCACCGGTTCAACTGTAAACAGCTTTTGTGACAAAAACCTGTGAAAGAGACGCAAACTGAACAGGCTGTTTGCATTGTAACTGCTGTAGTTCTATCACATGAGAATGCTTCGTTGGCGAAAATCGCTTTTGAAAATCTGAATCAAATAAAATTTGAGAAAGTACCTGAGTTTGAAAGCGTTCGTTTAGATCTAAAAATGAGCCCATTCAAGTTAAAAGAATATCTAATTGAATACCTTAAGGATTTAACACCGAACGTCAATTTGCTACACGTATTTTGCAGTTCGTCAAAAACCTCAAAGTTGCCTTTTCAAAGTCCAAGAACGTGTGCATCTCCCGATATAGTGTAATCACATTTATTTGTCAAAGTGGTCTGACCATACTCCGTGTTTTAAACCTTTGGTTTTGGTTGGAAAACATGACCCAAAGTATAGCCATTGAACCGGAATAATTGCTGTCGTTTACATTTCGTGAAACCGTTCTTTTTCTTCGGTATATGCATCAAAACTTATGCGTGTCTATTTATGGTTGCAATTATCCCACTTGACAGATGTCATTTCTAAGGTACATGATCATCGGTTTTAAAAGGTCGCAGTAAAATGGTACAAGCCAGTACTTTTACAAAGTTTCTGCGTTTCTGATGATGACAGCATTTGTGCAAATGTGTAAAATGTTTCACACCCAACCGGCTTATATCTATTTGTATCTTCTCATTAAGATATCATTTCACTTCCCATTATCACGTACAAGTAACAAGCAAGGTGTAAAAGTTGCTTTTCCGTTGCAAACATAATTCCAGAACATGATATTAACGTGATTTTGCACCAAACTATCTACCTGACCTTTAAAGTGCATTAAACTTTGCAACACAGAAACAGGAAATAAAAGTACACGCTTAGTTGCTGTTGCGCATTGTCAAGTTTCAAACCACGCAACACATCCGTTGCATGTGTTACATACCCTGGTGTATCTGCACAGCAATAATAAGTTGTTTTATACACCAAGCGTTTCGACAGGTACTTTTGTCGTTTGCTGTGATTTGGCGAAAAACGGTTGTTGAAGCAAAAAAACATAATGCTTTCATATTGCTTTCAAAGTTCGTTGAAAATGTGTCGAGTAAAGAGCATTAAAACTGTCCAAGTGTAAACTTGTGGTTGGGAACGATAGGAGTGTGGTGATTACGTCAAGACGATTGTATGACGTCAACACGCTCACCATGAGCTATTAACACGGGCTTTACGGGCGTCATCACAAGTACATGTGATATCGTGGAAAGGCTTATATTGCCTTCCGAAACTTTTCCACAGTTAGTGCTAAAACCTAAAGCTCAACAAAGCACATGGATAAGTCCTAAAAGGCGAATTAGTTGTCTTAAACATGTAGCAGTTTCAATGAGAAGACACAAGCCAGTTCTCTTGTGTAAAAAGTTTTCTACGTTTCGATGTTGTTGATTCTTTATGTGTCGCAGTCATATTGTCACAATGCAATGTCCTTCGTACAAAGAGAATATCAGATCTAAATGGAAATAGAAAATAAATCCATACCCTTTGTCTTTCAAATTTCTGGGGTCAAACTCATATTTCTAATAAGTAGAAATTACCAGATTGGTTTTTGCTTTTTCTTAAATGCCAACAACCCAGTTTATTCCATCAAAAATCGTGTTGCGCGTCAAGTTTTTATCTGTTCAAGTTCTTTATCTTATTAGTTCTATGACACAGAAAACATAAGCGCCCGGGCTAAAAGGTTCAAGGCGGTTTTTGGTGAATGTGGTTCCAACCTTTTTCGATGCAATGAAGAATTTGGAACCGCTGGTCCAGCTAAAAAGAAATCCTACACTTATCTTGAATAACTTTTATATTGTGGAAATTTCTCCTCTTACCTCATTAAATTTCTCCCCGGTTGGTTACCACTGGGTTATACTAACTTTATTTTTCCGAACTTGAACTTAAAACACTTTCGCGTTTTTTTTTGCAGAGGAACAAAATTCTCCCGAGAGCGAAACAGACGACGAGGATCAACACAGTGACGCCACAATGAAGTCATCG
>QXVZ01032210.1:0-21345 GCA_008931825.1 Phallusia fumigata
TATGGATTAAATACAAGATTAGAATACTGGTTGCATTTTGCACTACGATTGCCCTGAATTTGACACTGGTACAACGAACTGGTAAAGTCTGACGTATGCCTTTTTCGTTTCTTAAAGTCATTGCTTCGAGGCAGATTCCATTAACCGATGTGCTTACTGATGTTGTTAACTGAAGTTTATCAGGTTGTAGAGCAGGTAGCGGTGCCTTTGATTCGACTTTGGTTATTCTTGCCAACAAGCTTGTTTTACTTAGATTTTAGTCTACCAGACCCCCATAAATTTGTGGTTTGGGTTTGAATGCCGTTGAAAGTCCCACCATTTTTTTTAATCTTTGACTTGCTTCACGTGAATGAAGTCAGTTTTGGTACGGTTTCACTTCTATTGCACGTTACTATTATACGTCTTTGTTTGAACAACCATTTTTGGCCGACCCATAGTGATGTTTAGGAATACGGAATAAGTATACATCAGTTTCCCCAAAGGGCGTTGAACCCTAAAATAGCATATGTTGCCTTGCGATAAACTTCGGACTGAAGTTCGCAAGCTACCTGAAACTTGGCTTAGTTTCATTTAAACCCAGATAATGGTAAAGTTTACAAACTTACTGCCGCAAGTAGGTGGCTGGTTGCTGAACTGTCCGTTACTCTGACAAACAGCTGAGACGCTTCCGGTCACTGCGAATCCTTGGTTGCAGGTGTAAGTCACTCTATCTCCCTCTCTCCATATTTGGTTTGCCTCGTTTATTCTTCCGTTAGGTGGAGCAACAGGTGAAGGACAGGTTGCTCTAACGACCACGGGGATGGCTGCAGTCACATTCAAATATTTGTTAGTTGTTAAACTAGCCCCAAGTCAAAGGTTCTGATTTTGTGCTATGCATGACAAAAATGATACGTTTTATACAAAGGATTCGGGTGCAGCACTAAATTAAATGATGTTGACGGCCTCCGAAGGAAACATAGATATAAGTCCAATTGTAGCTTTAACGGCAGTCAAAATCTTTGAAAGACCTTACTTCGAACGGCTAGTCTAAAAGGGCGAGTTTCGGGCTCTCAATTTCTGTTTGTTCGTGGCTATAATATGTCCAAGTCTACAGTAGCGTTGTATTGCCTAAGTGAATGTGGTGTCATTTTAAACAGGTAGATAATATTAAAACGACAAAACTTGTTACCTATGCAACTCGGGTTGTGAGCTGTGAAGGAACCACTGGCGAGGCAGGTGGCAGTGCTCACTCCTTGTAGATTGTAATTGGTGTTGCAGGCGAAACTCACTACTTCGTTGACATTCCACACCGTTTTGCCGATGGGCAGAGAGCGCCCGTTTGCTGGTGTGGACAGGGTAGTGCATGTGGTTGGTACTGTTGGCACTGGATCGCCTACAAAGATGGAAGTTTTGAAACATTTGATCTGGGTCTGGTCTTGTACACTAAAATACATAAACATATGGCGAACACTAATTTGTCTGCGTTTTGTGTGCAATTGTTTGATCTCATTCTTATAAAAGTTGTTTTTCAATATAGGTACTTCACGCAGAGTCTGTTCTGTCTACAATTTCCTATCATGACAATGTACAAGCCGAATGTCAGATGCAAACAATTTAGACTCATAGACGAACAAACAACCCGGGAAATAAGGAAAGAAGCTATACCTCGGAATAAGCACGTTGGCACTTGAACGTTGAAGGCGCCTGACTCAGTACAACGTGCAATGCGTTGACCGGAAAGGGCGAATCCATCGGAGCAACCGAAAACCGCAGACTGCCCGACTGTCCACACGGTCTTGCCGGCGGGTGCAACCACGAGATTGGGTCCCGAAGGTCTTGAACAAGTTCGTACCACTGGTGCGGATGGTAAAGCTGTAGAAGAAGCGGGAAGAGGTGAATTTGATAGCTTCTGTGTTTTTTTAAACTAATATACGCGTCTGGTTTAAAGCAAGGCAACGCACCTTTCGGGTGAAATCAAATATTGGGAAGAAACATAATCGGTTTCTAGTTACATGTACCACAAACAACTGCAAGTTTTAATAAAAGAACTAACGGTGTAGTGGTGAAAAGCGGTAGTACTATTAAAAAACGTGCTTAGTGTTTCCATTTCTACTCATGTTGAAAGTTGTGTAGCACGCTCTAAGTCTGAACCATCTTACGTCCCCGCGGCTTCAAATCGAAACACTTGCAGCCAAGGGCGATTAAATGACTTCTCGCTGGCGCGATAATAAGACCAATTACCCTTTTCAATTTGGGAAGGAAATGTCAGTCCACCACGCCCAATCGTTACACACGACTTGACGAAAATTACCATTGACCGATCTGTCAATTTTTTCGCCAAGGCCTTGAGTTTTGCTACGTACGCCGTATCATTTACCAAGATAATGACTTCGTTTCGGAGAATGACCATAGGGGCTATTCTTTGATGTTGTGTTCAGGAAAATACCCGCTTGGTCAGTAAGTTGATAGGTTGGTTTCAAATAAGTTTTCGGGGTGTTCTACAGTTGACTTTATCAATATTATAAGTTGCCAACAATAACTTACAAAGTTTAGGTGTGGTTTAAGCTGGGGGTATTTGTTTTTTATTTCACCTGTGTCGCTTTATTTTTCAAAGTTATTTCTACCATTACGAAATCGCACTGTCAGAGTGGTTAGTTTGGCGAAATTGTTTTTTGTTCTCAATATGTCCTTTTGAGCTCTCTTCGAATACGTTACATAAATGCACAAGTTCTTACCCACACATCTGCGCATTTGGGGAACCAGGAAATACCCGTTGTTGCAGAAGCACGCGGTGTTCCTGTATCTTCCACAAACTGAGTTGGCCGGGCAACTAACTCTTCCGCATTCGTTGGAGGAGGTGATACTTGCTCGTGCTACAGATAACAAAAGAAACAAAAAATGACAATCCTTATTTTGCAAACTGCGTGGCGGCTAATTTAAACCAAAAATTTCCAGGTGCAATTTTTAATTGACTTGGGCATTACTAATTTTTGCTAGAAACAAAACCAAAAAAATTGTTATTGTTCCTGACTAATAAAAAAAGTATCTGTGGTTGCAATTTGCTGTTTACATGTTAAAAAAACTGAAACAACTTACAAACGCATCCCTCGGTGGGGTGTTTGAAGTAACCGCGGTTACATGCACAAATCCTAACTCCCATGTAGATGACACATTGGCTGTTCGCCTGATCGCAATTGGCGTCACAACTGACGGCAAAATCAACAGGTCCAGGTCCCGGTACGACTGGGGCGACGTTGGCTGTAATGTAAAACGTTTGGTATGTGTTAAATATAACTATTCATATCCTTTGTCTTTGCGTAGAGCTCAAACATTTTCACCAAATCAATCAAACAACATGTTATCTCTTAAAAGTGTCATGTATAGCGGCACATACCCTTACGCAAGTTTTTACTGATAAAGTTGATGTTAAGTTTTCGTTCTTTGCCAACGACTCTAACTGGAGTAAAAAATTATCAGTTCTACTCCTTTTTTTAAATTAAAATGTTATATTAACCCCATATGGATCAGGAGCCTTAGATTCGTTGTACAAGTCCTGAATCGCGTAAGCCAATTAACGAATGTGGTGGATTTTAACTTACCAACACATCTCGGAGCGTTCGCTCGGCCTCCATTCACTTTCCAGACGTTTCCTTCGCATCTAGCCTCGCCTTCTCCCATATTGCGGTAGCCTGCGTTGCAAGTGATTGAGATCCTTTCCGTGTCTTGGTAGGATTGTTGGTCTGGTGAAAACGTGGCGAACGAGATGGGAAGCGGCCTCGGACACATTCCTGTCGTAAAAAATATTTTGTTAATTTGCCCAGCTTTTGCTTAACAAAAGCGTAAATCGCATTGTTGTTGGGATAGCGACTGTGCGATTGGTTTGCTATTGTTTGCGACACTGCCATAACGCATTGCTAACTAGTTTATCAAACAAGTGTGTTTTGAAATAACAAACACAGTGCAAAAAATACCATGTAGTGGCAGAAACAGTTGTATAGCAAGGGATTTTCGTCTTGGACATAAGCGTGCTCGAATCACTTTCTTCTTGAAAGGTAAACTTGCTTGTTTACTTTTAGTGGAGTGAAACGGAAACTGAAACCCGAGGCCCAATTAATTACCTTACTTTCTTTGTTGGTTTTAAACTGTTTTAAATGTTAACAGATTTAAAACGTTCTAACCTACTCGATAGGTCGGTCGGTAACAAACTTAAAAGAAAAACAAACCAAAACTTATGTACAATGTAGATTAGATGACATACAAAAGATGACGTTAGGACATGTATTTTGGTTTGGTACATCATCCATGTCGCAAATGACTGAAACTGTTTTGCTTTAAGTATAATTTTGGTCACAAATCTTACCTTGTGCTTTGAACATCACCGCAAGGAAGGCCAAGGACCCTAGAAACCAAGTTACGTTACCCATGGTCGAGTTTTTAAGCTGGAAAATAAATATAAACGTTGTTAGTCTAATGCTTCCGTAAACCAACAAAACATCGTAAAATTCCTGCCGTACGGCTGACAAATTTACTGCCACGAAAACCGCCAAGGTAGCTTTCAAACTCTTTGAAACTGCAATATTTTTTTCAGCTAATATCACTTATTTTTCCTTTTTAAGTGGGTGCTTTTTACGTTCTGCATCGAAAAAGGGCTTATGAGCAAATTAATAGCCTGAACTGTTCGTTGTCGGATTAAACAGCAATGGTATTTATTGTGACGTCGCATCCTAGTACGTTCTCATAAGGTGCGTTGAAGTACATGAACCTGATCATTACGAAGCAGCGTTAAAGTGGTGTTACGTCAAACAATTTCCCAAGGTTTGCCCTTTGCGGTTAAGGTAATGATGAGTTTCCGATACGCATCTGTAAGGGCTTATCTAAATGCGTTGTTTAGCTGGGTCTAAAAACAGACCTTCGTTTGATCCTCTTTCTGCGGTTGTCAATCTTTTTTTGCATTCACATATCAACCACGGCGTTGTTGGCGATGTGATTTAAAGTGAAACACCTTTTTTAAATTCCAAAGCATTAAGTATAAGTTACTATGTTCGTTTAAAGCGCGTTAAGTTTTCTCATTTAAATGTTTTAATTCCCAGTACAAACATTCTACACCGCTTCTGCTTACATACTAAATGTAAACTGTTCGGTTCTCATTTGCTGCTGTCTGTCACCTCAAGCTCTGCGAATGCCATGCCTTCTGCAAGTGGATGTGAGCCTTATAAAGCCGAATGCGAAACGTGTCGCACATAAACACGTACTTCTCGTTGCAGTTTTACGGCCTCCGCAGAGCCCGATTAGGGAAGACATAAAACCGGTCAATGTCTCCCTGTCGCGGCCACCTGCGCTGATTTATGTCTCCCTCCGCTTGCTTACGTCTATTCCATCGCCCTTTTTCCCGTTATTTTTGTTCGTACCTACTATGCTCAGATGCCGCCTGGTTCCGGAGGCGCGAACATACATCCCTGGGGCACTCCATGCGCTACAAGATGTTGTGCGTTGCGCGAGAAAAAAATCTAGCGACATTCTCAATGTGCCGCCGGCAATCTTTGTATTTTCAAACGGTCTCTTTATGTGTGTAAACCCTTCCTGGCGATAGTGCTACCGATATCGTGTTCTGCGTGTTCAATATTCGTGATTGTGATAGTGATAATTGCGTTGATAATAACATGTTTAATTTCCAAACGATACCAGGAACTCTCTCCCCTTAAGGTAAAGTTACGTAGATTTGAGTTTAAAAGTAGATTTGAGTTTAAAAACCACAAATGTGTGTCGACATTTACGACGACAACTTACTAACTAATCCAACTACAAATGTAAGAAGTGTCAATGTGTATTTGACTGATGTGACTAACGTATTGTGAACTAAGGCAATTTCCCCGGTTGGAGAGCCCTGTTTTTTTGCACCTATTCGTACGGTTTAGTTTAAAAGTTTCCAGAACAACGTGATTCAGCGTAATCAGCCAAATTCTTGTCGTGGTCATGTTGTCAAAGAATGCTCAGCTAACTTGTTTCGTCGCCCGAAAACCTCCGATCGCAAACTCGAGAACGGGGTCTTTTCACAGACCTAGTTTATTTCCGATACGTTCGAGCTGCAAAGCTGAGGCATTGGAACTTCATTTCCGTTGCAAATCTGTGCACAAGCTGGTCCTTTCATTGCCTCGGGCTATTTTCCATCTAATTAAGCTGTATGGGTTCTAAATCGAGACAAAATCCTGCATGAAAAATCACCACACACCTGCTTTTCATGTCTTTTCAACTTTGACAACAGAACACGCCTTTACAAAGTGCCCATGATTGTATGTGGCAAGTGCAAGAAAGGTAAAGCTATTTTCCTATGAAAACATTTTGTTTCCCTGCGGAGTTAGCTTGTGCTTTCCGTTGCATCTTTTAAACTCTCAAACTTTAAAACCTTGGAAAGCAATATTTGTAAAATTATTCAATACTTTTTTCATGCACCCACAGTTTTCAAAATTTGCATTTCGTCATGAACAGTTGTTTCTGTTTGAATTTTCTCTCCAAACGGTAATCAGTACGCTTTTGCAAAAATTTTTGGCATCGTGGGCAAAAGCTGCAGTGTTGTTTATCAATGAAGTCGGCAAAAAATAATCTTAAAATCTGTTTTGTCAATACGTTTGACATTTGCGTCGCGTGCCGAGGCACTTTTGGCCGTATGCCAAATCTACCAGCTTAAAACATCAAACGAGACGATCATGTCCTGTTCGATGCCAAGAAGTCAGTTTTTTCATATTAAGGTTCTTATGGTGAAGTTGTATTTAAATTTTTTTCGTTCCAAACTGCAGGGGTGGACAAATAGCAACCACGAACCCATGCAGCTCATTGCACCTCTGTATGCAGCTGTACTCGTGTTCTTTGACTTAAATGTGCTTTAAAATGTATTTAAATGTGTTTTTTGTTTTAACACTTACATTGTCACTGCACGAAATAACGTCTAGTTTCACATACTTCAAGGTGTATGTGAATAAATAAACTTCCTATTTTGGGTGTATTTCAACTCTTTAAAATTTATGTCCTATCGTGTGCTATACCAGTGTGCAGTAAGTTGGGCCACCCTTGTCGTCTGCTGGCCTTTCGTCAGGCAAAGCAAGATAGAACACAGAAAATTGCCCTATTAGGTTTTCCTTTGTTGAGAGGGGTTTCCATGCGCCTGGTTAGAAGTTGAACAGCATGCACTGAATTCCTGTCTCATGCTCAACGTCCGTGGTTGCCTTGTGTGTAGCTATGTGCGCAAACAATGCCACCGCCAATCCTTAATCACTTAATTGTATAGCGCAGTTTTTGTTTGATGCCCGGGACCCTTTCTAATGCAGCGAATGCGTACTTTGTGGACTTTAACCACCTTTATTGTTTGGCGACTTCAAACAAAATTTCATAAGACTGTTTTAATTGCTCGTTGATTTTCCGGCTTTAGAGGCGCATTGTTTTGCAAAGCAAATAGTTTGTGCGCTGATGAGTTTGTTTTGCGATTTCATGCATTTGCTTGGGTTACGTGTTTCCTTCCGTAAAAACAAACTCTACACGTAAATGTTGTGTCATAATCAAAAACAGGTGCTTTCGAAACAATTCTGATCATGAATTTGTGGTGTTTTTTTTTCAATAGTGCACATTTTGGATTTCGTTTTTTCAATAGTGCACATTTTGGATTTCGACTTAAAAACGTAAAAGGACTTGTGTAAAAAATTGATCTCAAGGTTGCACAATTTTCCAGGCATTATCATTTGTGACCAAGCTTTTTGTCAACCACTGTTGCAAGACCAAATAGTTTTAGACTCGACAACCTTTAAAAGTTTTGGAGGAAAAAAGAAACTTCCGTGTGTTTCTATCACGTGAGAAATACCTCGTCATCCAACCACCTAACGCACATTCTTGTTCCCGAGCTCTTGTCGCACCCGAAAACACGTTTACGACGCGCACTTGTCACCAAACAAATCCGTTACGCTGGTAATAGAACGCTCATCGCGTCCTCTCGTAACAGTTGAGGTGTTTATTAGGTGCAAGATTTCCACGTGGTTGGCAGGGATTCGGATACCCCGTGATCAGTTGTTTGTTTTCGTAATCCCTTCATGTAACTTATCGTCTTGCCGACGGCGGAAGAATGTCTGTCGATCGCATGGCAGCTTTTGCGTTGGGAATGTTGAAATACATAGAGTGCCTTGTTCAATGATTTAAAAAAAAATAATTATGACAATCTAAAACTTGGACTCCGAATTATGTTGAGCAGTTTTTGCTGGGCTATTGCCGTGTTTGGAAAAACCTGAATTAATGTCGATTTGTGTGTTTGACAACAGCAAATGAACTAAACGCCAGAGATGATTTATACCTTTCTTACTTTCATTGATAACATCACAACATATCAAAGACATCTAAAGATAGATGATTAATGAGCGTTTTTCTCTTTTATGAACCCGGTACAATACACTTCCATTTCAGTCGCAAATTTTTAAGTTGCATGTTGGAATTGAAATTTTATGTTTTATACGCTATTTGAAAAAAACTGTTGGTCACACCTTGACTACACCTTGGCTAAATAAACGTGGTTGACATTATCAACTGTAATTGCCCTGTCGATCACGATTTACCAACACAGCGGAACATAAACGTGTTCTTAGTTCGTCTTAATTAAATGGCATCCAAGTTCGTTGAATTCACCATAAATAATCTTGCGTTAGTCCAAACACCTGTTCCAACCTTTACCGAAACAATAACAAAAAGATCTATTTAAATTAAAGCAGTCTTTTTAATCACGCAGGGGATTTATTTTCCACCATCAATTTAAGCAAACCATACGTACAAGCCACGTAAGGTGAATCTCAGCAATTAGGCACTAGCTTAAATTTCAATATAACTGTTGACGTTTNTTTTTTAAAAGAATAATTTTGACAATCTAAAACTTGGACTCTGAATTATGTTTAGCAGTTTTTGCTGGACTATTGCCGTGTTTAGAAAAACCTGAATTAATGTTGATTTGTGTGTTTGACAACAGCAAATGAACTAAACGCCAGAGATGATTTATACCTTTCTTGCTTTCATCAATAACATCACAATATATCAGAGACATCTAAAGATAGATGATTAATGAGCGCTTTTCTCTTTTTATGAACCCTGTACAATGCACTTCCATTTCTGTCGCAAATTTTTGAGTTGCATGTTGGAAGGGAAATTTTTGTTTGATGCGCTATTTGAAAAAAACTGTTGGTCACACCTTGACTGAAGTGTTTCAAATAAACGTGGTTGACATTATCAACTGTAATTGCCCTGTCGATCACGATTTACCAACACAGCGGAACATAAACGTGTTCTTAGTTCGTCTTACTTAAATGGCATCCAAGTTCGTTGAATTCACCATAAATAACCTTGCGTTAGTCCAAACACCTGTACCGACCTTTACCGAAACAATAACAATAAGATCTATTTAAATTAAAGCAGTCTTTTTAATCACGCAGGGGATTTATTTTCCACCATCAATTTAAGCTAACCATACGTACAAGCCACGTAAGGTGAATCTCAGCAATTAGGCACTATAGCTTAAATTTCAATATAACTGTTGACGTTTTATTAGGCGCGCGATTGGCTTCTAATTAGCCAACTTGTCGTACTTTATCGCTGGACAATTACCTATACTGTCTGACTGGTGTTCCATATGAATTTACGATATTTTTTATGGCAATGGCTGTTGTGACGTGGATTTGACAGCCCTGAGCCCATAGAACGAAGCATTGCATGGAATGTAACCTTTATCGTAAACGAGATCGTTAAACTTAACCACCCTGTCAAAATAGTTGTGTTTTATTTGGTCGTTTGGTTTTTTGCTGGTCTGGTAAAATCCGCGAGTACAGACCGTGTCAATTAGTTATTTCCATAAACACAAACGCAAGAAGAACTTTTTGTGTGTATTTCAAATACAGAATCCTACACTTGCCATTCGTATACTTTAAGAGACTTTGATATGTACCAAAACATTTTGAGAAAGTTCGCAATTTGGTCTACAAGTCGCAATTTTCAGCGAAATGTACTTAATGCAAAGTCTTAGAAAAAATATACATATAACACGCCCTGACAAGATATCGTCCAACTGAACACGAATGTTTGTTTTTGCATGTGATTCAAGTCCAATAAAACTTCATTTTTCGCACATAATTAGACCGCTTCCTCGAGATTTACCCACGATCCGACGGATCTCTAATGTAAACAACACCTTACCCACGACAACCAGTTTATCTTTCAAGACGGTAATAGTTCGTGTTTGCTAAGGTTTGCTTACCAAAAACTGTCAAATATAGGCATGTCCATAGCAGAGGAAACCGAATCACACATGAATTTCTTGAAAGAGTTTATTTAGAACATCGACGTACTGAGTTACCTTCAGCAACTGTAACTTTGAATTTTATCTTGAAATTTTGGACGGTATAAAAACAGTTGTTGATTGTGACCCAGATTTGCGTATATTAGTTCACAAAAAACGAATTGTAATTTTCCATCTACAACAATGCGGTATTAGAGACATCAAAACGGTGATTATTAATCGTTTAACGATTATTGCAAAACGTGATGGGTGAGACAAGATCTATCGTACCTGTACCCTGCAATAATATCGTGCGCTCCACACCCATCCTATTTCACCATGCGTGAATGGATTATCTACCAGCCAACGCCTAAACTTGAATCATGAATTTCGATGTGGGACAGGCTTTATTAATTTTGGTAGGTGGTAGTTATAATGTTAATCACCCGAAAAGCGGATTACCTAATGGCAGTCTTGCACTAATAAGGTTTAACCTGTCTTTACGTCGATTACGTCAATCAACTTCACATCAATCAATCACTGTCAAAATTCGCAGGCAGCTCTTATAGCCAGTCAGTGAGCTTTCAAATTATCATTGGGAGCAAGTGATTTTCCGTGAGAACCGACCATTTTGCGTCGCCAAACATTGTGACAAACGAACGGTAAACAAAAGGTGTAGATGCCAGTGCGGTGGCGTTTCGTCCGACGAATGGAACACCCGGTAGTTTCGTGCAATTACGTCTTCCCGTGCTGGTGCCAGTTGTCCCACACGCTGCTCATAGCCCCGAGATAAAAATCTCTCCGTGTCCGCCGCCATGATGTGACGTTGCGACAGACTAGAAATAAAATTGATGATTTTGTTGTTGCAAAGTATGTATTTGATTAAAGGTTTCGCTCGTACAAAACCAGTATCTTGGGTTTGCAATGTTGTGGTTCTGACTCGTTTTTTGTTGACGTTGTGCCCCCGAGCTTAAGTATCGAAGTGTAGATTTTAAAGGATCGCCACTTGTATATATATAGAGCCCAAAGACAGCAGATAAATTCAAACAGAAATTGAAACCGTGTAAGTTCCATGATTGAAAATCCAGCATGAGGTACTGCCACCATCAGCCAAACCGCTTAACCAAACATATTATGCAACAACACAACGTTCTGGACGTTTTAACCGCAGAAGAATTTTTTTGAAGAGGGTCAATGAAATGACTCTTCCCGGGGTAGTAATTGTGTATAGTTCGACCAACATAGAATAACAGTTTGAGTATAGATCGAAACACATTTGTTTCAACCTCGCGAACTTAAAATAACACGGAAGCAATTGCTCAAGGTACTAGTCTGTGTCGCAGAGCGCCGATAGCCACAATTTGCGCCTGCCTGGGGGCAAAATTCGACCCAAACACAAAGTTTTGTCCAACTTTTCTCTTTTACACTAAACCTTGACTTATAGGAGGCGTAAGTGTGGTTTTCGTCGCCTGGTGCTTTTGTCACATTTTGACAATGTTTGAAACGGTTTTCTACTGTGATCTTTATCGACATGACCGCGTGAAATTGGAGATTGGATGATTTCGAGAAATTTGATATTGATTCGTGCCCCTGATTGTCTGTCACCAGACGCCGCAGGAAAAGTCAAAGGCAAATGTAAAACTTGCGCTGCCAGCTCTTATTCATCACCCAGTCACAGCATGACTGCACTGAAATGATTATGCAGGAATTAAAAAACACATATTTTTTCATCTTTTATATCTATTCGCGTACCATATTTTTCGAGATGCTTTGGCGTAATCCATGCCTAATTATGTGTTTCCTATCATAAGAATTGAAAGTGAATGGATAGAATGAATTTGGGGGATTGTAAGTCACTTAACGACAGGGGAAAAACCATAATAATTCTCAAAATCTGTGGTTGGATATTGACAAATTTTTACAAACTGGAATCACACGTACCAGGAAAATCCTTGCAGTCTAAGCATGACATCAATGTGATTTTAGGCCAATATTGAATCTTAGTGTTTCAATTATTTTTTTAATATATTAATATATTTTCAGAGCATATAGTTACATCACAGGTTACCCAACATCAATTTGATTGTTTTTTGGTTACAGAGTATCCATTAAAGTATATACGTTTCATGGCTTCGGAATGTTATTGCTCGTTCTTCCGTTACAAAGCACTTCACGTAATGTTTTGCCTTGAGGCGACCGCGGAAATAGTTTGCGAGCGTTTGTCAAGAAAAAAGTAGGACACAGAAAATAGGTTGAACATCAGCGCATTGAGATTTCTGTATTTGTATAAATGCCTTAACTTTTGATTGACTTTCGAAACTTTGACGACCCGGAACTGGCGGTAACCGTTATAACACTTAAAAATTGAAATGATTTAAAAGCGACTTTTTTTGTAATCTTTTATCCTGTTAATAAAGGTTTCCAAATATTCAAATATTTAATCTCTCGAAGTAGACTATACTATGCAGTGGACTTAAAGCTTCGCAAACTCTATTTTAAGTAGTTTTGTCTGTTATTCGTAGCCTTGTTGCTCTTTAACGCCCTATAGCGGATCTGAAAGGTATTACAAGAGTTCGCTGAAATTGATCAGCAAAAATTTTTCAATAAAATTTTTAAATACATCGCATTGACTACCTTGTGAACAATTCTTTTTTGTGGCTGTTTGACAATCATATTCCTATTTTTTAGTAGTGTTTCCAACCACAAAAACCAAAATGTATAAAAATAGACAAAATTTGAGCTTATTTTCTAACATATTACACACCGTCTTAAACTTTTGACACGTATCTAGCGAAACAACCAACCAACAACAACGCAAGTATGAACATCTCTCTTTATAATCAGTAATAGTGCATGTGGAGTGGCTATAAGGATAGGACCAACCATTATTAAAAAAGCAAACAAAAAGAAAAATAAAGGGGCGTATTTTCTATTAAATATTGGTGTCCCTTTTTTCCAAAACTTACTCTGTTAAAGTATTTTACTTTCATATTTGACGATCTTGTTTAAGTTTAACCAGTTGTTAACAGTAAGTCGTGGACAATCTAAATTCAATTTTCAGCAAATTATATTCAGGGATGATTTCTATGCATCTCGCTTACTTTTGCTCCGAGCTAACACGTTTGCCCTGTGGGCCTAATACTGACTCATAGCGGATAATATAATTGATAATATTTTATCGCAGTGTGTCGCTGTAGAGAAAAAATGCGTTCATTATCAGATCTTGAACTGTGCAGTTGATGCTGCCAAAAATACCCTATATCAGTTTAATAAATTGCGATTACCATACGATTGCACTCTAAGTGAAAACGCGGAATACTTTTTTTTGCTTTAAGCACAGCTGGACAACCATTTTGCTTTCCAAGCGTTATATTCAAAGCATAATATATGTTTTCTGTTCCACACCAGTTTCCGTCCTGTTGGTGTTACCCTTTGGTATTGGTAAAATATTATATATTTTTTTATGTCGTAAGCTTTTGGAAGACATTTTAACTATTTCTTAGAGTTGTTGAAACCAAAAGAAGCTCGGATCTGCTGTAAGGCCTGGGGGCATTAATGACGTTACCTCTGGGCCGCCTCCAGCGTCACTAAAAGAGAAAATAGGCATCCGGTAGAGGGCGTTATTACACTCAAATTTACTTCTCAGCCAACTTACGCTCGACCCACATACAAACATGAAAAAACTTGATCGGGTTTAGTTTTCGGGATCGTCCCGGGTTCGAACCCCGTGAAAAAAAAGAACAGTGAATATGTGTAGTACAAAAGCATTTAACTTTTTATATGGCTTGCTTATCTAATAGATATTTCTGGTAAAATCGTTCTGGATCCAAACCATCCAATGTCAATTCGGAAACAAACTTTGTGGCGCAGAAACCGTATTCTGGTTTCAGTTCTTCATTATACTACATAGTTTGGTCTTCGTCATTTATGAAGCTCGTCACTAATTGCTCCGTGAGGCAAACTTTCCCCAGGCGCTGAAAAATCGAAAAACCGCTTGTTCCGCTCGACACATGTATATAGGTGTACAAATATATAAAATGTAGAATTCATAAAACACGATTATATCGACATTGCCGTCGGCATCTAAAATATAACGTTGTTTCGATGGCTGCTGTCGTCATTATTCTTTAGGCTTGTTCCGTGCATGTTGTTAAACTGATCTCACCTCGTGGTCGTGCACAAGCAATCGAATCTTATGCCAGCAGACCTCAATGTTTGAGGCTTTGTTGGCACAGGAACAGCGCCACCTGATGTTATCTGGTTGGTTCATTTTCTACGAGTGTGTGACAGCAGTGCTCCCTAAGGTGCGCTGTACCATCAGACCATTTGCACGGTGAAAACTTATTCTGGGCACTTGTAGCAGCTCAAATTTAAAGGTGAAAAATCAGTAACACTTCTTGAGCCGAATGCTTCTAATCATATTGCATAACCCTATTATC
The DNA here is from genome assembly GCA_008931825.1 of Phallusia fumigata. Lineage (NCBI taxonomy): Eukaryota > Metazoa > Chordata > Ascidiacea > Phlebobranchia > Ascidiidae > Phallusia > Phallusia fumigata. The sequence goes on from QXVZ01032210.1 coordinate 14,713, forward strand.
GCTTGAAATGTTTTATTGGTTGCGTCTAAGTCCTTTTCGTTTTGTGATTCAATTCGTAAGTTGGTTGATATGTTCGAGTCTACTAGTCCAACACACCACAAAAACATTTGCATTATTATATGTGTCAATATATACAAGCATTATTGTTATACTGGTGTATTTTACCCTTCTGAAATCCAGGCTTCACTCCTGTCTGTGTCAGCACATGTTGTGCAACTGCCTTTAAAGCGTGATTGTTAGTTGACTATAGTGGGACCATGTTATGAGTTACAAGTGGCAGTATGGAAAAATAATAACACAACCAAAAGTAGTTGACCGATTTGACTTGCAAATAATATTTATTTATGTTTAGTGGATCTTGCTGCTGGAAGCGTAGAAAATACGTATTTAGCGCTCTGCTAACTCAACTTTAAAATATTTATGCTCTCCAAAACAAATACGTGCTCAAAGCAGAATGTTCTTATAGGGAACACTGTGTGGTGGTAATCTTGAAATCATAATGTATTGCGGCTGGCAGCAAAACGATATGACGGATTAACATGATCTTCAGAAGAGCCCATGACGCATTCGCCTTGTACCACGTACCCTTGAAACTCGGGATGTGCCAGACTCGTTTACTTGTGACGCTTACTTGTATACCGTTGTTCTTTACCCTAAGGGCCGAATCGGACTTAATCGAACAGGTCTGTGATGACGCAAGTTGCACTGGTGTCATATACCCCAGCCCTATGAAAGGGGTTTAAAACGCCTCACTGATGTATAAATACACATATGGTAAGGCGATGAAGTTATCATATTACTCCCCAATAGGCAAATTCTACTAAGTTCGAAGGAACGCTAAACCACATCCCTTTGGGCGTAGAGTCATACAATTTGCAAAGAACGTTTCCAAAATCGAAAACATAAAGTAGCGTTGAATCTCAACGATTATGTTGCAAATCTTCGACGTTTTAAGTTTTTTTTTGGCACATTCACAGATTCAAATATTTACATAGGAATAAACAAATTTCACAGCATACTTCACAGTAATAAAAACTGCCTTAATTTAACCGGTACGCATTCGCTCCTTCTAAAGAGAAACCGGGCCACCCAGGGTTTTCGTCAAACCTACGAGTTTGCAGCGTTCTTTCCACCCCACAAGTCGGTTTCTTTATTTAGGCAACGTCGTACGTCACGCCGAAAAAAATATGTTTTGCAACCCACCACCTCCAACCCGCGATGATTCATCTTGTTTTGCAAAATCGCGCGCGAGGTCGACGACTGTGACGTAACCGCTTGAGAGCCTCTCGGCCCCGGGGCAGGGCAGGTCACGTGATCTCCTGACGTCACAGGAGCGGGAGTCTTGCGGATGAGCCCTGCACTGACGGTTGCCGCGAAATTATTTTAAGTCCGAAAATCTGGACGCCGCCCGCTCACGACCTGTGACGCGATGGCTTGTGACGTTTGCAGAGGACGGTGCAGCGATCTTTGGTGACGCGTAAAATATTACTAATAATAAACTTGTGACTTACAGATGACATGTCAAAAAACAAGTTCGTTCCGTAATTACGATTTAAAACAGATCATGTCCCTTGTTTGTGTTGTTTAGTTTAATTGCTCATGAGAACATGGTCTGTATTTTGCATTAACTTTACAACAAACTTAAATGTAATGAATTTCAACATTACAATACATGCACTTATAATCGTTTTATGACAGATGTTTGTCGACTAGGTGCATCAAAACCTGATTTTAGTCGCCTCTATCGGTTAGGTAGTTTTTTTAACGTAGAAGATCTGACGTGTTGGACACACAGGTATTCCTAACTAAAAGAGAAAACATTCCAGTTTACTCTATTTCCCAACATTTTTTGATGCGTCCTATTATAAAACCAACTCCATTTACTGAAAGGCAATCTGCGTGCATTGCAGATATGTTACGAACGTACACGTCCCGGTATTTTGTTTTGAACCATCGACCTTTAGCAGAAATTTTACAAGAGTGATGAGTAATGCCCAAGCACCAATATGAAGTAGATCACTTGTAGTTTGAAGGCTTGTGGTTAATAGGCCTTTCGAGGCAGCTTTCGGAGTTTAATTTAAGTTGTCACTTAAAGAACTTGCTTGTTGTTGTTTTTGCGGCAAAAGTGCAACGGTAAACAAAATTAGAGCACATTTGCTATGCTCTTTACTCCTGGATGGCTGTGTAATTTTCCGATAAAGTTTTCCATGCCATTTTAACCGTTGGGAATTTTTCCTATGCTGCCCCCGGTTATCCTAGTTCTAATTATTTGTATTGCTTCAAAATGTCGTTGGTGATTATTTAAGTTTCCTGTCTAACTTGGTTATTGATTTAGAGCGCGTACACATTTTATGCCCAGTATGGATGAACTTCGAAAGCTTGCAAACACCGAAGTCCAAGTTACTTTCTGCTTTCCCGTTACCTTAACATCATGTCGCCACAGTATGTTTCAAACACAGGCACTTCACAGGACTAGTGAGGTCAACCGATGACAGATATTACATCGGCCGCACCTTGGGTAGCCATGTGGCCGTCCGCACTAAGCCCACTTTGTTTACAGCTATACGCCGGCAGTTTATCGGTTTATCGTGACAGGTTTAACATCGCGGGATCGCGGCTGGATGAGCTGAAGTGAATGCATTGAACTAGGTTAAGAGGCCAAACTGACATTGAACCCATGTGCTTGGGAATTTGCAAGTCATCGGAAAATACTTGGTTGCTTAGGATTCTACCAATAAAGCTTAAAATAATGTAAAAAAACAACAACAAAGAAAACAGATGGTGTTGTGGTAATTGGAGTAGAAATTAATAAGCCAACTTCAAAATTTATTAAAATAAACTAAAATAAACTTTGACTAAAAACTTCTCTTGAAGTAAAAAAGTAATTGTTTACAGTTTGTTTTCAGATTTCAAAAAACGTTTTTGAATAATCCGTTAAGGCAACTGTTCCATAAAGTTTGCTTAAACCGCTGCATTTAATCCTCTGCATAGTTGCCGCTTCACAAATTTTTCTCAACGGTCGTGCGAATTGCCCAAGGCAAATCTTAAATTATGTTTGCGGAGAAGACAGATTCCCGCAAAAGATATCCTTGTAGGCAAGCGATGTTTACCTCTAAATTCTGCATTACAATTTACGTCAAACTCTACGTATGGGTTGCAATATTTTACGTTCATCATGCGTCATCCCTGACGCTTGTTGTTCCAGCAACAGTCTCTACGTCATTGGGTTATCGAACATTACCCTGTGAGTCACGCTCGTAACAGCTCGCGCCGGCACCGTTCTCTAGCCCCAGGACATCGGCCCATAGTCTTGCCAAGAACGTGAGATTGTCTTCGGAGAATAGGGCCGACGAAGTTATTCTAGCATTGCAGCCTTCGCCAAATTGCCGATGACTTTGCACGTGGCCCGACACACGTTCAGTTTGTGGCCACCAAACCTGGTTGTTGGTTTTGTAATCGCCGGTTGAGTATGAAAGGCCACATTGATAAAGAGAGTCTTTTTGATAAATGCACTCTGTGTATTCAAATACAGTCATGTTAAAACATTGCGTTCAGGACTTAATGACACTTCCAGATAAATCGATTATGCCATACAAACGTTTATTTCGTCTCGGTAGTTCGAACACCGGCGGTTACCAATTAGGTATTGGTTGAAATCCAAATTTCTTCAGATAGAGCACTAATTGTCATTTTGTTGTAATTGATTGCATCTTCGACGGCACTTGGAAGTTGGTAAAGCGGTGATTTAATTATTGAACGCACCTGCTTGTACGTATTAGGACATGATTTGAATATTTTAAAATGGCATACAGACTAACCGGTGTTTCAACGTCAAAATTGATTTTTGAATTTTTAAAAGCGATTTTAATGGTTAGCGGTTCATGCAAACTGTAGGAAAATATATTTCCATTCAATCAAGTTCCTATAAAACGTAAAAACATCATAAAACCATGCAAGTTTCTGTATTAACGATTTTGGTTTTGGAAACTTGTTTCCATACCTGGTAGCTGTATTAAAAACAACAGCAAACGGCGGTGATGGTCAAACGTTGTATATTTGTACTCTTTTTGTTCACAAAATATCATACAGTACGGATTGTGACCAAATACAGCCTCTTTCCCTGGTTTGGTCTGAAAGGCATCGCAAGAAACTCGTATCGTTTTTCAACTTGGTTTCCTAAGGCAAGCTTTACTTGTCTAAATGCAAATTCCCACACCCCAAACACCTCCAAATAGTAAGGTGCGTCATCGGTCGTCGACACCAATTACAGCAAGCGGACCAGTTTTATTAATTCGCAAACTCCACTTTAATGTTAGGTAACTACTGGTTTCAGTTCTAACGGGTTGTTAATTATTTTCCTAATTAAGTTGTTGTTCTGGCGCTTTGAAGAAAACAACTTAGCAATAATAGCAACTCGTAACTTATCACTATTTTAAATGTGGTGGGTAAAACAGGAGGAGTGTAATTATTTGGAAGTATAAGCCGGTCAACAAAGTTTTACACAAAACAAATAAATCTTGGTTCATTTATCGCAGCGCTCCACAACCGGTGTGCCGCGACACACTACTGTGCCGTGAGACGATGTTAGGTGTGCCGCAGTGTTACTGTATCTTAACAAACTTTATTAAGAACAAAAACATTTTACCCTTGGCAAATTTAAACGTTACAGCTGCTCGGCAATTCGTTAATCCAAACTCTAGTTAGAATCCCCACTGTGCATTTATGATGTTTTATACCGTCACAGTAGAAATTATCATGTTCGAAAAGCTGTCCTGGCGCAAAACACAGGGTGAGGTGTGCCGCCGAATTTTGAAAGTTTCAAGTGTGACGTCAGTAAAAAAAGGCTGCGGAGCACTAATTGATCGCACCAAAACCGTTTATTGCCCAACATTTACAGTGATGTATGTGCTTTGATGAAATTAGATAACATTTTAGCCAAAAAAGCCAATAAAACACCGAAATACCAAAATACTGGTTTTTGACTGCAAACTTGACCTTATCTTAGCCCTAAATGACGCATAGGGAAAGTACGTGTTTTTATTGTTGCTTTTTAAATCGTGTTCGCAGGTTGGCAATTTAGTAAAGTTAGTTTTAAAAGTTAGTCTCTAGTTATCAAGAAAAGACTTGAAAGTGAAAACAAACACGGTTTAATTTGACTCCGCTATGTCATAACGTCTTTTGAGTTTCTTTTTTTCAAATTGCAATTGTCCCTGTCGTCGTAGAAACACAAATCTTGCACCAACAAATAGATCATGTAAATTTTCCTTCATGTTTTTTCCCGAGCTGTTGTTGCAAATAAGTTCTGTGAACCTTATCGAACTTCCCCGCAAGAAATTATTGCAAATGGATGCCGTACAAATCAGATAACGGCAATTCTCCATGCATCTCACATTGCCGCATATTTCGAACCGGCGCGCCTCTTCCCTTCCAAGAATTCGTGACACAGCCTTGTGTTTGCGGCAAACAAGGTCAGCCCTTTCCCTAAAGTTCATGCGTCAATTTTTCCGGCAAATCTCTCCATGGGAAAGTTCCACGGATGCATTGCAAAACAAAACTAAGGGGCACCACGCCAGAAAAACATCAATTGTCTTGTTATTGTATACCCCGAAGATTTATATCTAAGACAGGTAGATTACATTAAGCCGCTGATAAAATCAAAAAGGCGCAAATGCAAATTTCCGTGGAAAAACCTATTTGCTTAGTGGAAAATTACCTGCATGAAAGTTTCTTCGTTTTCTGCATGCATCTACGGAAAGATGTGTTAAGTTTGGGGAAAACAATCTAGAAGTTTCCTGGAACAAAAATGTGTGCGGTGCGTTTGTTTTTGGACATATGGGTTGTTTTTTCACAATCTCGAAACGTTGCATTAAGTTGCACGTGACCAAATGCCTTGAAAAGCTGCAGCGAAAACTTATTCTCTGGCTTCAAACAATCAAAGCTTTGAAAGTCGCCCCATTGTGTTGCACGTTTTCCATCACACGCCGCAAGCAATGTAATCCTGAACCGCTTACGTGTCATGTAATGTAATCGGATTCAAACTATAGTAAACCGACACTTGGTACCATCCTTGTTTATNTGAAAAGCTGCAGCGAAAACTTATTCTCTGGCTTCAAACAATCAAAGCTTTGAAAGTCGCCCCATTGTGTTGCACGTTTTCCATCACACGCCGCAAGCAATGTAATCCTGAACCGCTTACGTGTCATGTAATGTAATCGGATTCAAACTATAGTAAACCGACACTTGGTACCATCCTTGTTTATGGTGATAGGATGAGAGGGTGTTTAATGCATGATATCCTCGCAACCGGTGTTGGGCATTAGTTCTGTGTCCTGCGGGCTACCTTTGTATTCGCCGGTAACGGGTCCCATATATGGAGGTAGTAAGACCATGTGATTTACGAATAAATAGGCTGGTGATTTTGGTTCACTGATTTTAAATTTTTTATGCACCTTGCTCAGCCGTTACCCTTCTGTGTTTTAATAGGCGACAAAAATTAGCCAAACTCGGATAATTGAAATATGTTGTAAACGGTGTGAGAGTCCCACCGCAACATTCTTTTGATCCATGCCTTGCTGGACATCAGATACATGTCCATATATTTCGCAGTTGATTACAATTGTTAAAGGTCTCGTC
>QXVZ01032211.1:0-33886 GCA_008931825.1 Phallusia fumigata
AACGTAAAAATGTGCCACTGGCTAAAGGTGTTTCGACTAGCGTAAAGTATGATAGGGATTAGAAAAGTTTGTCTTTACCCCTATGGCAGGGATGTCCAAAGTGCGGCCCGCAGCGGCATTTAACGTGGCCAGCGACTGCGGTTTTAAATCGTGTTGCACATGGCCCACCAAAGTTTGGATTAAGCTTTTGGGTAAAAGCGTCTTGCGACTTCACGCAGAAGCTTTTCATGTAACTTTATTTACCGGCAAGAACGAAAAGTACATGAACTAACGCAACACAGATCCCATAAGGCTGATAAGATCGTTGTGCAGTCGTGTATTTGCGCACTTAGTTTATGGTTCAAGGCGTCTTCATCTTATTGACATTGACCCTCGTTAAAAAAAAGTTTGGGCACCCCTGCCCTATGGGGTATACATGCAGCGGACAAAGCTTATCCTAATAAGTTGGCTGTCTGTCGTGTTAAGTTATGCGATGAAATAAAACCATAGCGTTGGCAATCTATTTCACGTCGCACCAACTCAAGATAATTTTCCTGTCATGACAATTGTTGGCAGAACAAATAAATACCACAAAGGTGCATTGTGTGAGTCACGGATTATTCACCACAAAAACAGCAGAATAAACGTTAAAGGATGCGCTTCTCGCGCGTTATCATAGTTTTTTTGTTCGATCGACTTGTAATTAATAATGCAACATGTATCTGTAGTTTAATTAGCCTTTTTCCACCTAAAACGTGCTTGTGTATTATGTCTGTTTGAACTGTACGTTTGATTGTCGTCAACCGGGCTTTTAAACGTCAATGTAAGAAAAAACTTGTCTCTGACCTCTTAGCGATGACAAGCAGACGCGAAATAAAATCCTTTGCTTCTTCCGATACGATTTTGAACGGATGCTCGTCAAAATCCCAGGCACAATCCGCTATGTTCTCCATCGTTTCGCTGTCGTTGTCACCAAGAAATGGCGAAATCCCGCTCAAACTAAAAAACATTTTTTTAATGCTGTTTTTTTGCTGTTTTGCTGTTTTTTAACGCTGTTTTGGCAGTTTTAATGCTGTTTTTTTGCTCTAGTATTGATTGGATATGCTCCTAAAACTTCAAAATTATAACCACCTATTAGATCTCAGTCTGTGGTTTGCAAGATTGAACCCATAACCCTACGCTTTACCATTAGTATGTAACCTTTCCAAAATGTAGTCGAGGGTAGGAAAAAATGTAAACTTACAGTATGTAGCATATGACGCCTACACTCCACATGTCCGAGGGAAAACTAACAACTTCGTAATTCAGAACCTCCGGTGCCATGAACTCGGGAGTTCCCCACTGAACAACCAGTTTTTGACGTGGAATGTATCTGTATCAAAATTTTTTGAGTTGAATCGTTGGTTTTAGCATTCTTAAGTGACGCAAGGTCATTGGATGTAAAAAAATTTTTACTTACTTTCTTGCCAAGCCAAAGTCTATGATCTTTATGTGATGGGTTGTACGATCCAGACACAAAATGTTTTCTGGCTAAGAAAGAAAACAAAAAAGATAGATGCTATTTAAGTAGGCAGCATCAAAAACACGACAATTTTTGCAGAGCCATTTTTACGGTATATTTATCTTAACTGTAAACGCGCGTGGACACTTAATTTGTTGTTCTATGATTTATTGTGTATTTCATCATCGAACTAAAACGGCTATATGTACACCAGAAACGATTTTTGCAATAAAAGTAGCGTCTTCTTAACTGAATAAAACAAACCTTTAGGTCGAGGTGAAGGATGAGATTTTTGNGGCAGCATCAAAAACACGACAATTTTTGCAGAGCCATTTTTACGGTATATTTATCTTAACTGTAAACGCGCGTGGACACTTAATTTGTTGTTCTATGATTTATTGTGTATTTCATCATCGAACTCAAACGGCTATATGTACACCAGAAACGATTTTTGCAATAAAAGTAGCGTCTTCTTAACTGAATAAAACAAACCTTTAGGTCGAGGTGAAGGATGAGATTTTTGTGCAGATATTGAACAGCTTTAATAATTTGGCGCATAAACAAAACGGCGTCGAGCTCGGTAAGCTGGGATTGGTCGGCGAGAACTCGCTCAAACAATTCGCCACCTCCTAAACTGTGGAAAAGTTACGTTTAATTTGACAAATTTTGATTAATGTTTAAGATGTTTTCAGAAAGACACAATACTGCGGAAATGCAAAGACAAAAACAAAATGTAGATAGAAAATTACAAGAAGAAAGACCAACAAAAGAGAAAAAGTGATTAGTACAGAATAATAGAAAAAAACTTCTATTTAAATGTATAATAATCAGTCTTTGTGTCTTTTGTAAACCAAATTAGGACAGCGAAGGAGGGAACGCTAAACGCGAATTCATTAGCGTACACCATTTTGCGACCGTTTGACCCTACGTCCAAAACAGTGTTTCTTAACTGATCGACTATAGAGCAGTTTGCAAGTAGGCCATGACGCTAGGTGAAAATAAGCTTAACCCTGCGTTTAATTGACAAGTGAAACTCCACTGACGATTTTTTGTGGTGACTTTTATCATTTATTTTAAACAGATGCACTTTAAACCAGTGGTTTTCAAACTTTTTGTAATAATTCTCACAACAACTCAACGCTGATCATTGGTGATATTTTACATTTCTTGTGACAACGTTTTGTTGATCTAAATGGACGTTTTGTTGATCTAAATAATACAAAATCTGGAAGGAGGGCATTTTGGGACTATTGAATGTCCTCGGTCTGTTTGACTGAAGCACAAATCCTCCTTTTCGAAAAGGACATAGTAGCCCTAAAGTAAGTGGAAAATCATATTTTTTTGTAAACTTACTATTCCATAATAAGCGTCATGGTGTTGTCGTTCTCAAACGCGTCATACAATTTGACAACATTCTCATTGTCTATCAGGTTCATTATTGAAATTTCGATCATGACGTCATCCTGTGACAAAGTAAGCGCATTCATGTCAGTGTACTTTAAACTATAGCAAAATTAAGTAAAACGGATATAGCAGCTAAAATATCGAAATGAGCAACTATTTTTTTCTGGTGTGACGTTGTCCAAAGACGTATATTGTTACCTTTTCTACTGGTTCTTGTTGGGTTCGTTTCGTTTTAAGGTTCTGTGGTGCCCGTTTTAATGACTTGGATTTCAGCAGGCTCTGAAACATATGTAAGTTGCTTAAAGAAAAAGGTTACATATTATAACGTGGTCAATTCAAAACGCGAAATAACCTCTTTCAGATCATAATACAACAGTCTGGGGATTTCAAATTATTACACAGGTTTATGCTTCATTTTACAGTGAACGGTATATCACAATAGAAGAAAATGTACGCTGTGTATAAGCTTGGATGATCTGTGTATAAAATTATTAGTTTACGGTCTTACGATGAACACAACATTTAAAAACGTACATACAATTATGTACGATTTTTGCAGTCTCTATAACAGTATAGGATAGGGTTTTTGCAAAATGGGTGCAAGTTATCATTTAACTCTTGCGACCAGATAAACATTATCAGCACACGAAGTGACGTAGCACCGACAGACATAGACCACAAAAGTTAATAATATCACTTCTCAGTCAACAAACACTTGCGTGGAGAACAGTTCGTCACGTTTAATGAGCTGTTGGGCTTAACACTGGTCTGGATCTTTAACAGAAGCCACATTCACGCTACGGGCCTTATGCAGTCTTGTACAAAAAGTCAATAGAATGAAATATGGATTATAAGTCAGTTTGCCACCTAATGTGAAACGCTTTTAAACAAGATTATTACATACCCGACGGTTTAGACAAGCCCTCTACAAAGCTGAATTCATAAAACTGTCTTTTAACCCCGTTTTAACGTATTACATATAAGTATGACTTACTTTTGGTACTGGTTTCTTGCACACAAAACATTTGGCTGCCAGTTGTAAACCAGTTTTCTTTTCCACACAGCGGTAGACCTTGCCAAATCGTCCCCTATAGGGAACGAACAATTTAAAGTTATAACTGCGTAAAATGACAAAAAATGCCTAATGATACATAGTCGTTTCCGGTTTCACATTAGATAATAAAATGCAAGGTGTATAACATTTAAAGGAAAAATTCGCCAACATTGTTGCTACCCACCCTCCCAGTTGTTCTTTAAGTTCATAGAAATGTTTGTAGGTTGAATTTTTCACGGTAACAGCACGATACGAGAATGCTGGGGATGGGATGTCGGGTAGTTCTGAAAATGTCATACAAAAGTTTTGTTATTTGTCAAAAATTTTCCAAATATTAAATTATTCTATTTTGTCGACCCTTCGAATCTAATTACGGTTCGATATCCCCTACGGTCAGAAGTCTGTTGGGGTTTAATGTTCCCCTACCATTCGAATCTCAATTCTCAATGTCCTTTTTCAAACACCCCGCATACGAATCGAGCAGTTATGTTTTTATTTGCATTGTTTATTTGAAAAGTTTTCTAAGGTTTAACTTCTAGTATGTTATCTGTGACATGTTGATGCCCCGTGGTAAAACCAGATGTCCAGACAGACTTGGTGACAGAGCACTTAACAGACTATGTGTCCGGTCACTTGTCTCAACTAATCGCCAACATAACAAGAATGACATTTCAGTTTTCATCGGCTGTTTATCACTTGTTGGCGCCAGTATGTAAGTGTGGAGTGTATGCCGTTTTATCTTCTGATAAACTGAGGCGCTCGATCCACATGCAGACATAAAAAACCTGATCGGGATTCGTTCTCGGGGTCGACGCGGGTTCAAACCCCGTGAAAAATATACATATCTTGCATACAAACGCCAAAAGTTTTGTCCAAAACAAGTAACAAGGTTACATAAAATTGACTTCACATCAGTTGCAGTGCTTTATCGACGTAATCGTTAATTGAATTGCTGATACAGAAAGAAATCACAAAAATTACTTATTTCAACATCTTCGTCTTCAGATTCTGTGTCGGCTCCGATAATAATTTGAATTCCACCAGGGGCGCTGCTAGTACTCGAGTTTGAAAACTGACGTTTCACATCAATCAATCTGATAAAAGATTGAATTTTAAACTTCAAATAAAATAAAAACAAAGCTTTTTAAAATCTGGTTTTGAAAACTTTTGAGTACGTTACGCTTTGCCCCAAACTTTGCAATTATAGTAATTTAATTATTTTTAAACCCAATAAATGGGATTAGAAAGTTTTTTTAGTGCAAACCAGTCAGCCAGTCCAGCCATCCACCCCTCAGCATACCTTTTTCAGTTTTTTTTGTAAATTAACTAAAAAATTTAACAACTTGCCTTCGATCCATACATAACGTATCACCCACATCACTTTTCATGGTGTCGTTACGAGGTATTGCGCAACTCGAATGTGGTCTAGGAGGAGGTTCACTTGCAGGAATCGATGCTGGTGTCATCGAATCTACAAAGCGTAATGACACATAATATAGAAAAACTTAAACCATATCAGTTTAGCATTTGACTCTAGTTAAGCGTGTTTGTTTGGAAATTTAAATGTATTTCAGTAGTTTTAAGCAAGGTCAAGCAATAATTAGTGCAGCTTTTCTAATGCGATTCTGCAAATGTCTCGATCAATTGACCTGCCTTAACCCTTTCCAAATTGCCTGGTCTGCTTCAAGTGTACATAATTAAAGAAAAATTCACCCCTACAGAAAAGCACACATAAAGCGGCGTACATACCTTCAGCTTTCTCTGCTTGTTCGGAAAGTATCTTTTGTTTTTGCTTTAAAGTGAGTCCAGCATAGGAAGCCCGTCTTCCCTCTTGAAGTGTATGACCCATAACAGTCAACAACGATTCGGTGTGATTATCATGTGTCTTCTTATGTGAATCCCGACTTTCCGTGGGCCAAGACTCGGCACCACTTTCAGTTTTATCACCACCCTTGGCGCCAGCATCCTTAACATCAGTTGTGAGGCGTGTTGTGACGTCACATATGCCATTCTCGTTTGTTGTAGCCAGTTCTTCGTTTGCTGAATCCTTTCTGACGACACAAGCCGCCAGAGCTGCGTGGTTTAAATTCTGCACCTGGTCTTCGTCACTTTTGCCAGCTGACTCTGGATGTTGTTCAACAAGTTTGTGCCTGACGTTGTTTGGGGTCGGGGAATGACACGGTGATGTGTTGAATGGCGTCTCCTCCTCCTCCAGTTCATTCTGTTGGTCACTGCCACTTTCCACAATTTCAATGTCTTCCTCTGATAAAGCTGTGCAATAAAAACATGTTGCTTGCCATGGCATGCAGGTGAAGGCTTTTGAATGCAACTGTAGTTTTNTATTAAATTATTCTATTTTGTCGACCCTTCGAATCTAATTACGGTTCGATATCCCCTACGGTCAGAAGTCTGTTGGGGTTTAATGTTCCCCTACCATTCGAATCTCAATTCTCAATGTCCTTTTTCAAACACCCCGCATACGAATCGAGCAGTTATGTTTTTATTTGCATTGTTTATTTGAAAAGTTTTCTAAGGTTTAACTTCTAGTATGTTATCTGTGACATGTTGATGCCCCGTGGTAAAACCAGATGTCCAGACAGACTTGGTGACAGAGCACTTAACAGACTATGTGTCCGGTCACTTGTCTCAACTAATCGCCAACATAACAAGAATGACATTTCAGTTTTCATCGGCTGTTTATCACTTGTTGGCGCCAGTATGTAAGTGTGGAGTGTATGCCGTTTTATCTTCTGATAAACTGAGGCGCTCGATCCACATGCAGACATAAAAAACCTGATCGGGATTCGTTCTCGGGGTCGACGCGGGTTCAAACCCCGTGAAAAATATACATATCTTGCATACAAACGCCAAAAGTTTTGTCCAAAACAAGTAACAAGGTTACATAAAATTGACTTCACATCAGTTGCAGTGCATTATCGACGTAATCGTTAATTGAATTGCTGATACAGAAAGAAATCACAAAAATTACTTATTTCAACATCTTCGTCTTCAGATTCTGTGTCGGCTCCGATAATAATTTGAATTCCACCAGGGGCGCTGCTAGTACTCGAGTTTGAAAACTGACGTTTCACATCAATCAATCTGATAAAAGATTGAATTTTAAACTTCAAATAAAATAAAAACAAAGCTTTTCAAAATCTGGTTTTGAAAACTTTTGAGTACGTTACGCTTTGCCCCAAACTTTGCAACCATAGTTTTAATTTAATTATTTTTAAACCCAATAAAGGGGATTAGAAAGGTTTTTTAGTGCAAACCAGTCAGCCAGTCCAGCCATCCACCCCTCAGCATACCTTTTTCCGTTTTTTTGTAAATTAACTAAAAAAATTAACAACTTGCCTTCGATCCATACATAACGTATCACCCACATCACTTTTCATGGTGTCGTTACGAGGTATTGCGCAACTCGAATGTGGTCTAGGAGGAGGTTCACTTGCAGGAATCGATGCTGGTGTCATCGAATCTACAAAGCGTAATGACACATAATATAGAAAAACCTAAACCATATCAGCATTTGAGTCTAGATAAGCGTGTTTGTTTGGAAATTTAAATGCATTTTAGCAGTTTTAAGCAAGGTCAAGCAAACGTTAGTGCAGCTTTTCTAATGCGATTCTGCAAATTTCTCGATCAATTGACCTGTCTTAACCTTTTCCAAATTGCCTGGTCTGCTTCAAGTGTACATGATTAAAGAAAAATTCCCCCCTACAGAAAAGCACACAAAAAGCGGCGTACATACCTTCAGCTTTCTCTGCTTGTTCGGAAAGTATCTTTTGTTTTTGCTTTAAAGTGAGTCCAGCATAGGAAGCCCGCCTTCCCTCTTGAAGTGTATGACCCATAACAGTCAACAACGATTCGGTATGATTATCATGTGTCTTCTTATGTGAATCCCGACTTTCCGCGGGCCAAGACTCGGCACCACTTTCAGTTTTATCACCACCCTTGGCGCCAGCATCCTTAACATCAGCTGTGAGGCGTGTTGTGACGTCACATATGCCATTCTCGTTTGTTGTAGCCAGTTCTTCGTTTGTTGAATCCTTTCTGACGACACAAGCCGCCAGAGCTGCGTGGTTTGAATTCTGCACCTGGTCTTCGTCACTTTTGCCAGCTGACTCTGGATGTTGTTCAACAGGTTTGTGCCTGACGTTGTTTGGGGTCGGGGAATGACACGGTGATGTGTTGAATGGCGTCTCCTCGTCTTCCAGTTCATTCTGTTGGTCACTGCCACTTTCCACAATTTCAATGTCTTCCTCTGATAAAGCTGTGCAATAAAAACATGTTGCTTGCCATGGCATGCAGGTGAAGGCTTTTGAATGCAACTGTAGTTTTCGCTTGTGTGGATGCCTAGGATACTTAACTGTTAACTACTTTTTACGATGTACATTGCAAAATATCAGACCCATATGTACAGTTATGTAAAAAGAAGCTTACACAAACTATTAAATGGTGCTTTTGCAAATGCCAGCCAACAATGGTAAATATGTCAGAGGACCAACACCGCAGCGTTTTTAGTTAAAGCAAGGAAGTTGTCTAATTTGACGCTGAAAACATAGCTGTTTGTAAACTTACCTGGTTGATATATTACATCATCACTGACTTCTTCTGGACACAAATCATCCGATGAAAACACCCCACTTTCACAAGAAACTTTCTTCGTGATGGTCTTTGCTTCATTAGGAACGACAGCGGGCTTATCGCCTGATTTTGAATCCTTGATTTCGGATTTTGATTCGCGCCTTTGCATCACGTGTCTATTATGACGTTGTCGGCAAGGTGGAGTATGTGAGATGCTCCCTGTAATATTCATTACTTGTTAAATGTAAGGGAAAACGACAGTATATGTTCAACTGACTATGCCAGGATTTTGGTACAAAGTTTTATTTATTGGATTTTGTATCATTTTCCCTAATTGGGCAAAGCTCAATAACAAACACAAATTTTAACTTATACTATGATATAACCCGCGATTCATTTACAGTGAAAACTTTGTTTTTTGAGATAATATGTTCAAATTGCGCAACTATAATAGCAGATCCACAAAAACAACTTACCTCGTTTCTTGCCTTTCCTGGACTGTTTTCTCGCATTTCCCTGTGAAAGATCGTTTGCCAGCAAAGCTGGGGAACTCTTGCACGACACTAGCGGAAATTTAACTTCGCTATTGTCTTTAACCTGCGCAAAAAATACAGTTTTGTACAAAAAATACACAAATTCTTCGCTTAGAATGCATACAAACTTTTTAAATGTTAGAAATTTATACTTGTAAACTTATCTACATGTCTTTTTTAACGCAATGCACAAATTACCGTATTTTCATTGACACTGTTGTTGACTTGAGGAACAGCAGGTGTAGACGCCGATGGTGGAAAATACTCTTTAGTTGTCCCTGCACATCTTTCAGTTTCTTCATGATGAAGATTTTGACCACTTTTTGAAATCAGGTCTTTTAACTGGTTTGATATAAAATCCAATCGCTGGTCTTGACCATCTAGTCTTCTTAGAACAGTGTTTGCTATCTGTGTTATGTGTGAAAATGCATTGCATATGCCAGCTAATTGCAACTGTATTTTCTTTAGTTCTTCTGACATGGTAAATTTATCCTCCGTTTGCCGTGCTTGTTTCAATCATCTGCTCAACACATGTGATGCATTCCAATCCGTTTATAATCAGAGTGGCACTTAAACAAACATTTTTTCAAATCTAGTTTTAAGAACAGCAGTAGAGTTTTTCGAACAGCTGAACAGTATGTTGTATTTAGTAGCAAAAAGATAAAACATTGTTATACACGAATTACATACACTTTTTTTGTTGTATTTTGTTTTGACAACAGCTAGAACAAGTTTTAAATACAAACTACCTTTAAACCTTTTAGAGAATAATGTTTTTGTTTTGCTCTTTCTACAACATTGAAACTATGAGTCCTCTAATTTACTCTTACTGATGGAAACAAAAACTTACAACTAACCGGCAGAGCAACATTTACTCCCTAAATCATTCTCCACCAAACTATTTTTGAACATAAAGCTCTCCAAACTATATTAGATTACATTTGCAACTAAAGTTAGTTTCTTGGCCTTTCCCGTGACGCAGTCAAGCAGTTTGTGACGCAATGAGGTGTGAGACTACGTAGGTCAGAGTGACGAAGCCGATGACAACTGTGACGGGACAGTCACAGGATATCGCCTCTTACACTTCGGTCAAAGATTTCACGTGTTAATTGGCCACAAATACAAGGATATCTTCCCATTGGTTTTTGCGCTTACCCCATAAAAACATTAAATCGACCACCTCTTTCTTTTTGTGCCACAAAAAAAATTAGTTGTATTTAGCTAGATTTTTTCGCAATGTAAGGTCCGAGCTAAATTTAAGTGTAACATTCGCAAGGCACAGGACTCTTCTGGTTTTTATTCGTCAGAGTTCGTTCACCGTTAGAGGAGGGGTGACAAACTTCAAGTCGCAATCCTAGCTTACACTCCTAGTCGCATTGATAATTCGTACTGCTCAGTCCATCTAAATCGTTTTTGTTACCTCAGAAAACACTTTTGTTGCAAACAAAACAAAATAAAAATATTTCGTTTGAACAAATGCTTCTCAAGAATAGTATTTGACCAAAAGTTTTAAGTTGTCAACTATTTCCCCCTTCGCCCATTTAATTTTTTTCAAACAAGGGGATTCCCCCGCAACTGAAAGCAGCGCTAAATTTATGAATTTTTGTTTGCTTTTGTTAATTCGCTCGTGTGCGTTTACCAGCTGCAGTGAACTGTGGCTTAAACAAAAGTTAATTCTAAAAACTGTCATAAATGCAATGGTACAGATTTTCGATGTGGTCAGTTGCATGTTATGCAGACAAGTGGAGTTGTTCAAAGCCATTTTTTATATTACAGGCACACAGGCTACATGAATGATAGTTTGAGTTTTTTTAACAAGTAGGTAAATTAACCCTAGCATATTTAATTTTATTACTTTCACCACGTAACTCAGTATGCACTGAATCTACAAACAAATGTTCCATAACAACAGTGCAAAAGCATTTAGAAATAAAGGTTTTTCTAAATCCTTATTTTTGTTGTATTTATGTAGTTACTAATAATAAAATGGCAGGACACTTGGAAATCACTGAGGATTGGATAAAGGAAAGAATAAAACTAGACCATGATAATCTGGGTATGTTTGTATGGGTTTGTTTACACCTGGATTTTCACTGTGGTGGTAACGTACTGGTTTAAAGAGTAAAAGGACAAATGTCAATGTGAAACATGATTGGGTAAAAAATGAATACATATAACCCTTTTGGGAAAATTACTTCAATATAACTTTACAACCCTAAAAAACACTTANAAACTGTCAGAGTCATTTCATGTTTTACCTAAATCTTACGTTAAATGTGTTTTAGATTCTGATTTATCTAAATGTTCCAGCCAAATTTTCTTATGTTACCAGCTCTTTTAAGAATAAGTCCATCTGTTTTAGTAAATTGTCAAAAAAAATACCAAAAGCAAACAACACTCCGAGGCCAAAAATTACCTTTTAAACATTTTCAGACAAACCAATGCTGTTTATTTAGCTTAGACGATCCAGACAAAGGAGGGGGTCCCTCCCTATTTATGTTGCCATTGTCCGACGCTTGAAGCTTGAATAGCTGTGTTGTGAGCCGTTAGCACTTAAATCTTGATACTCACGGTTTCAGATTACAGTTAAGGTTGCTCTCTGTCGGGTTACGTTACAGCCGCCATATCAATTAATTTATGCAGAGAAAAGTGTTTTAAGGATTAGAACTTTTTTTGTAACTGCATAATTCATCGCACAAAGCTCATAAAAGTCGAGATCAACCAAAAGTCGTAAATGCTGCAGGTAACCTCCTGCGTATGGCGAATTATAAAATCAACGGCATACTAGACAAAGTACTGGCGGACTCGAAGTATTATTTAAATTATTTAAGTGGAAAAATTCAATTGACTTTGTACAAATATTAGTGAGACCATGAAAGGGTAAAACTAGAATAGCGAAGATATATACATAAAGGTTGGCGTATATATCTTCGTTATTTGTTATTTGTAACTCATCGGTGTTTATTGTTTCAGATTTGGTAAAAATCGTGAGAAAAGAAACTGAAGCCGAGGACAGACGAAGGGAATGGGAACGAGATATTGGGTACACTTGATTTTTTGGCAGTTCTTTTGTTAAAAGTCGAAAAAACGATTAACGGTTTTGTTAAAACACGTAAAATTTGCTTCAATAGTTAGTCTTTTTGAGTATGTCGAATTTCACTTTTAGTTCTTTTACTTGTAATTTCTCATATTGCATTTGACTTGGAATCGTTTTCGGTGTAATCCATTCAAAAGCTTATGTTTTCTTACTTTTTTAAGCTTATAGTTTTCATTATTTTTACCAAATGCTTATTTCGACCATAGATCACCGCTAAAAGCTGCAGATAACAGTACCGACACTTTAAAGTTTGAAGACGAGGATTCTGCTTATACTCAGTACAAAAGCGTTGCGAACTACACACCACATCCAGGTTGGAATTCGGAAAATGCAAGCGACAATATTAGCTTTTAAATCGAGGGTTCGTTGGTGCAGAGTTAGTGGGCATTTCTAAACTTGTGTTGTTGGGTAGATTTGATCCAAAAGTAATTTAACTTGTTGACTTTGTCGAATAAACTAAGCATTTGCAGAGCAGTAAAAAGTTTTCGATAAGACACATTGGTATATTCCTGTACTGTGAAACTAACTTTTGTGGTGCACCAAACCGATTTTGGTGATGCCACATTGGTGTACCTTCAACAACGTTTACAAATTTGTCTAAAAAATTTCTTCGGCATCAACTAAATTTGAAAAGATTTTGAAAATCGTCTCTTTATGTCAGGAAACACCGACCCGCCGCCAACTGTCAATCAACCAGCTGTCGCCCCGCCCAAGATGTCGCAAGCTTCCTCATTGATGAGCGACTCGAGTTTAGAGGATTTTCGGGGACTTCCAGAAGGCAAGAAACTGAGCTTTGGGGTAAGTTCTTATTCCGAAACATACAAATTTCATACACATTATTTCTGTTTTGTTTTCAAATATTTAAAGGTTTTTTAAATTTTTTGCATTTGTTTTGTGTGAACTTAATTCGTGTCGTTTTAATGTTAAAAGAAGTTGGCCGACGTTTCCGCTTTCTCACGACTTTTATTATTGTAGTAAGGTTTATATTTTTTTTGGTCAGGAATCGACTACGTCACAAGAGGTGTCAAGACGTAAAAACTTGACTCAGATTCGGTTTGTCGAAAGTTTTCTTAATCTTGTTGACCGCTACTGGAACGGATCAAAGTCGCTTCATTATCACCAAAAGTTTCAAAGTAAGTTTTTTGGTGATAGTTTTCAATTTCAGGACATGGTTTAACAAACTTTTTCATTTTTCATTCTTTTTAGCATTAGCTTCGACATGCCTTTTTGCATGTAAATCTACTGTTTCGGCTCATACAATATTTATCTTTAAAATTAGGAAAAAAACCCATTTAGGTTGCTTTAGTATTACCAATATCACGACATGAAGCATGCCACATTTTTTTGTAAACTGGAATTACTTACGCAGCAAACGTGACGAAGTTTCTTTTAATGCCGCCTTTTGTCATAATTCAAGTCGTTAGCCATCAATATTCATTTGTTTAAACATTTTTGCAAATAAAAAAGGAGATCAAATAACAAATACAAGATTGCGTTTTATTCCGTTGATTTTTTTGACGAATTTTGCTTTGTCTTAAAGGCTTGGTTCAGAAGCCGTTGGAACATTACGAGGCGGAATTGTCGTCAGCCAGAGAAGTGCAAATCAAGGTTGGAATTCGTTTATGCGTCACTGTATAATCTAGGAGACAGTTTCTGCGCTCAAGCTAGTTTGCCTTTTTGCTTAAAAGTATAGGACCGACAACTGGGTATCAAAAGTGCCGTACTTCTGGCACAGTGTATGTAACCATGAAAAATATGACGGACGAACAAAGCCAAAACCACGACCAGACACAAAATCAAAGCAAACTATTCCAGTGCTCCCCACATATTGTATTTCCATTTGTACAGTTCCTCTGTACACATTTGCATTGGGTTATAATGCTGATAATGAGTTCGCCGTCTGGCTGCCTACTGGATTTTAGTCCCAATTAAACTTTTTTATCAAAACTATAACTGCCAGAGAACTTGCCTATAGTAATGCACTGATGGCGTCAGCGACTGTCGAAACGTTTGTCGAAATCACTAAAATGTATTCACGACACACACGTTTTTTCGGCAGTTATATTTTTAATTAGGTTGCTTTTCAAGCCCGTATCCTCCATTTCCAAACCTTTTTTATGACTTTAGAATTTTGGCTTAAATTTGATACGACCCAACCGTTTAATTTGGGGTTACACTAAATTAGATTAAGTTTTATGTTCATAGAAAGAGGGCCCAAAACGGCATTAGAACACACCCACTGTCTGGCGAGTACGGCCGTCTTGGCGACAATAATATCTTTTTCCACTCTTTTTGGTGTTTTTGTTCAAGTGACATTTACCTTTTTNCCAAAACGGCATTAGAACACACCCACTGTCTGGCGAGTACGGCCGTCTTGGCGACAATAATATCTTTTTCCACTCTTTTTGGTGTTTTTGTTCAAGTGACATTTACCTTTTTAGGTTCTTCAAGACAAAGTTGCAACACAACATCACGAAATTCAATCCCTTCATCAGCAGCTCCACAGCACCACCAAGCAGACAAAAAATGCTGAGTCAAAAGAGGGAGAACTCTCGAACGCCAGAGCGGAACTGGTGAGCTTGCGTTAATAAAATCCATACTATGGGTTACCTGTGGATTGGGTAGGACACAATTAAAATGTGACCGCCTAAATTGTTTTTGGGCTTGCAAATGATTTGAACTTCCATGGACTACCTGCGTATGGTTTGTTGCCATTTAAGATGTATGCTGCTGTTGTTAACAGACGCTTACATGTGTTATGTCACAAATTCACAATGTGGGGTCACCATTTTTAGAATGCGATGATTGGGTGCCAAACAGGTCTCGTATTTTGCCCATTCTTAGTAACGGCGTTTGTTTTCAGGATTCAGTGAAGTCCCGTCTAAATCTGACGTCAAGTGACAACAAGATTTTGCGCAGCAAAGTTGCGCAGCTTGAAACTGACTTGCAGTTGGCTAAACAGACGGTATGTAAACTCCTTATACCCGAGTCCAAGTACGGTCGGGTCATTGGGTTAGAGTTTAGTGGCTGACCCAAGCCAAATGTGGTCTCACAGAACAAGTCAAACAATTGGTCTCAGCACGCATGCGCAGTCTTAAGTCTTTTATTTTGTGTTAAAGCTGTAATAAAGAAGAAAAATAGGCAGACTAAAATGACTATTTTCCGCAATGGGCCGGATTGATGTTAGGGATGAAACTATATTATACGCTCAGAGAAATGTTTTTGACAGATTATCGTTAAATGTACATGCATGCTATGTGTGAAAACAACTCTTTGATACAGGCAACTAATTTTACCGCGGTTTGGATTATTTGCAATAAAATCGTCTGCTTCAATTTTTCGCTGAGATTTTATAGTGTCCGAAAATTTTTGATGTTTTACAGTCAGCTGATAACAGTAAAGACCGCGTTCGTGTCGCCGAACAAGAGAATCGTGAACTCACAGAACAAGTTGTGACGCTGAAATCTAAAATGGAACAATACGAAAAACTGAGCAAACTTACTGAGATGCTGCAAGATAGTCATCGGTGAGTTGTGTCAAACAGTACTTTTGTATGCGAGAGGCATCGAAAGCAGAGCAGTTATCAAATATTGCTTCAACTATGCGGCCACGTCGGTTTTACTTTTTTCTGATCAAGAGAATGGTAACGAGCTGTCCTTTATAAAAGATGTGCCAAACTCGCAAGTGTTGTGTTTAGCGGAGCACCCAACATGTCATGCTATTGCTCGGCCTAGCATGTTCGGGCATCGTGACATCATACGTACATGACAGAACAATAGGTTGGTAGCAGCTTTCTGCCGAGTACCTATATAGCATCAACATTTATGTTAAATTTTAATAGGCACCTGGCATAAAAAAATGACCAGTTACGGTGCTAAAAAACCCGTTTTCTTACTTATGTGCAATGAAGAGAAAAGACACAGTACACCACTTGACTTCAGTAAAAAAACTGGTGTAGCGAAATTTGGTCGAGCCCAGTGCATTGATTCGGAACTGTTTTGCTATTTGGTGTAAATGAAGACAATCCGAACGGGTAATCACGCAAAACCAAAATAATAATTCCGCAGTGGAATTCCCACTTACCAAAAAGAAAAACCAAAATAATAATTCCGCAGTGGAATTCCCACTTACCAAAAAGAAAAACCAAAATAATAATTCCGCAGTGGAATTCCCACTTATCAAAAAGAAAAACCAAAATAATAATTCCGCAGTGAAATTTCCACTTATCAAGAAGAAAAACCAAAATAATAATTCCGCAGTGGAATTTCCCACTTGGATTTGACTTAAATTATAAAAACCAAATAATATTATAGCTCTCTGGTGACCACTAACGAGCACCTTCTTGGCGAACTTGAGGATGCTAGACGGCGCCATCAAAGTGAGATTGAGCAGCTGAAATGGAGTTATGACAAGCTGAGGTCCACCAAGCGAATGACAAACGGCCATGGAATCCACAATGGAGAGCTGTGAATGGGTGTCGTCATTGGCAACCGTCCTGGCGTATGCAATTGGAATGAGATCGGGTTTTGAGGCACCCATACTTAATCTATTGTGCCTGTTTTTGGTATCGATTTTTTTAGCCACGGCAGCCCTAAGTAAACATTACCTTTTCCACCTACTGTGGCATTTGTTTTAAGAATGGTTCCAAGTGCAGCAACTTCTAAATAACTTTGTTGCGATTTATTGGTAAGAAACCCAGTATAACGTATAAACTTAAAACTTAATTCTTAGATTACCTTACTTTTTCATTTGGACGAAATATGTTCTGCTGCTGTGTTTGATGTTGTACATTCGTACGTTTGTGGTGTCGCACGTAATCCCAAGTAATCGTCATATTTACTTTTTCTTCATATATTTTGAGCACTGTAGATTCAAAAACATCGTTGTTGTTCTTTTGTCCATTGCGTATTTTGCAATTAAATGTTGCTGAAAATGCACGTTTTCGTCTGGAAAAACAGGCTGTCGCTAACATGTTAAAATAATATTTTAAAGGCATAAACTTGATTCGTTACCCAAATGTATCTGCGAGATGGTCAAACACAGTCAATCGCGAGATTGTTGGCTTTAGTCCTGTGTTGCCGTTAGCTAAAACTTGAGAGACCAAATATGTCATGTTTTCTTGACCAGCGGGTGGCGCACAGCTTTTGTCTTTCTTCTGTGCTCGGTGCATTACCCGCTTGTAGGCCACGTTTTGTGGTAGTTTTTTGTTAGTTTTGAGTAGCACTTTACTCACATTACCCACCATCACAATCTAAAATGTTCCAATTAAACCACGACAGATACATCTGTACTTGCGCCCCATCAAAAAATAAGTTTAAAGTATCCCTCGTTTGGCGGTTGCCCTACATTGAGATGAAGCTTTGCCCGAGCCAGCACGTACAAAATACTTTTCCTAACAACGGACATCTCACATATGTCAACGCCTGATTAGTGTTGCTGCGCTTTCAGTAATGTATATTTGGCTGATTTTTTAAGCGTCCACTTTTCTAATATGGCCATTCTAAGATAGTCCAACAGCGATTTTAACACACTTAGGTCCTTGGCACATTTGTTTTTTTATTCTTCTCAGCGACATAATTTTGAAGGATCGGTAAATCTACGGCGTTAAGATAATGCGGGCTCAGGTTTCCTTATTTGCGCAAACAGATAGGTTTACCCTAGTTCCAACAATTTCAAAGCGGCTAAGCTGTTGCCACACAGCCGCATTTTCGTCCTGTTTCCTTAAACTGCTGAGTCATTCAACCCCATGATCAAGACTTGACGTACGTTGGTAATTTTTACCCTTGACCGATTGCAAGTGCGCCAGGAAAGTACAGGTCACCAAAACGTGATATTCACAGGTAGCCGTTACCCAAACATGACTTGCAGGGGTTCTTTAGAATTCAACATGACGTCAATAGGCCATCAGCTCACCCTTTAGGTTCGATCCTTTTCCTGTTAATGAATGCGGCAAAACGGAAGAGGAGTGCACGTTTTGAAGCAAGGGATCTATTCAATTTTACAAATACGTCAAAGTTTGCATCAGTTATACCTGATTGCGTGGACATATGGTTTATTTTATACTGCTCCAAATTTGGGAGTCTATGTTTTCTGCCTGCTTGGCAGCGAAAAACGAAGCATGAGTGCATTGGGAAAAAATTGTGTATAAAACGGTTTGGGGCACGGTCTTTTACTCGTGTCTGGCCTATGTGTCTAACTGGTAAAAAAACTGTTGAAACAGCAGAAATGCGTCTGTATCAGTGAGAGAATTAAGCTGGTTTGAAGGAAAGGTACTTGGAGTTTTTTCAATCCCGAGAACCGGTTGTTGGCTTAAATATAGGGCTTGCTTCCAGAGACTGCGGTAGTGAGAAAAACTGTTGTTATCCCATTCATATCTCTATCGTTAAGTAGGTTTGCATAGTTTTCACAATAAAATCAGATTGTTTATAGGTACTTATAGTAAAAAAATTGAATGACGCACAGAAACAGGCATAAAAGAAATGTTAATTTCTCTCACCACTCACACCCCTAAAGAGTAAATTTGTAACTTACCTGCGACTATAATGCATTTAGTCTCATTATCTGCAAAAAAATCGAACAGCATAGTAGTTCCCTGTTCTGAATACAGATTTATTCCAAACAAACCGCTGAAATTAACGGAAACAATTAGTGCTTTGCTGCTCTTACTCTTTCCCGATCTTGTTTTTTGTTAAAGAACCAAATTTCTGGCTGATCATTTAAAAAAGAGGTATGCGTTAAGCAACTAAATAACTCAACTTTCGATAGCGTTAGAAATATTTTGTGCCCCGATAATAGTATCCCAATACGTTACGTATGATTCAGCACGTATGGTATTGATTAGATTCCTTGTATATCGAGCAGCGCGATAAGAATATTTGCAGTGCGGTCGGCTACTTTGACCGTAAATGTCACAGATACCTTTTTGTAGGTTGGGCAGATCTGGTGGTTTTAATTCTGTCAAATTGCAGTAGGCGTTGGAATTGTAAAACGTCCTAGAATTTAGTCAGCATGCGATTTTCCAGGTTAAAGTTGGTCCTACTTGATGATTCCGTAGTGTCGCGTTGTGTATCGATAAGCTATTTTTAATTGGCAATGCATGCTAAGCTGGATGCAATGGTTTGAAATGCCTGTGCATACTCAATAAGTAAACATCGCAATACTGTTAACGCAGCTAATTTACGATTCCGATGCCAACAAGTCATGCTGAGGGATTTTTCTGTTGTCGACAAAAAATAGTTTTCAATAAAAGAAATCTGTGCCTACAGCGCCTATGATAAACTTAATTAAAGCCTGCTTTGTCTATCAGGTATGCAATTTTTTTGACTAGGCAAACTGTAAGCTTCGCTGTCATGTCTGGCAACAGTCCGATACAAATACCAGTTTCTGTGGACAATGAAACTGCAACGACAGCTGGCATACCAACAGAAGAGAAGTTGATGAACTCAAGGGGAATGGATCATGAATACGTGGTCGTAGAACTGATTGTTTTGATTCTGCTTATGCAACTGAGCCTGTATCTGTTAATAGTTACAACATGCTACCTCCTGAAGTTCGGCCAAACAAATCTAACACACACCAACCACATCTGCTGTGCTTCCGCACTGCTCTTATTGCTGGAATGTGTATTCTTTGTACTAGAAGAGTATTTACCGGTAGTAACTGATGGTTTTTGCACAGCCTATACTGTTATCAACGTCCTTGTGGCTACAGTAAACCGTACCCTAATCTACACAGTTCTTTGGATACGCCAGAAGTCGCTATACGCCAATCGACTGCAAAAACTGCGAACCAAAACTATAAGCATTATAAGCACTGGAACATTGGTAGGAATATCTGTCTTCGGCGCAATGGAGGTACTTGTTATTGCAACAATACCACAAACAGAAAGAGAGAATGTTTGTGTCAGTGGTGATGTCACAATAGCTCAACGCGTCCTTATGCCATTGGCTTATTGTGTGTCTTCATTATTTCAAATCGTCCTTTTTGCATTAACCTTTTATCCGGTTGCAAATCACACTTGCGGGACTAAAGATACTTTTAAAAACCTCAAGCTAAAACAACTGCTAATTAGACTAAGTATATGCACTTCAGTATGTGTGGTTGGCGATTTGATATTCTTGTGCTTATCAGCAAATAAGCCGATAAACACAAACTACAGTTTTATACCGATTTGTTCGGCTTTCAACTCCGGCCTGCATCTCCTTGCAATGATGTTTTCTTTTGCTGATTACAAGTTTAGGTTGTGGCCGTTTTGCCGAACGCCTGATGATCGAGTTTCACCACAACCCACTGTAGCAAGTGGAACTGAAGCCATGAGCAAAAACATTCTTGTGTAAATGTACTTTTTTGCATATTTTTTGTAACGCTTTCCAGTATACAATCGTCACGTATGCGACATGTACTGCACATGTGAATAAAGTTAACTCCAATCAGCAAAAAGTTTAAAAGTATTCAGAAGAAATTATAACCGCTGTTTAAAACATCGCGTTTCCGGGAAACCCCCAGGTTGAAACGATTGGTTTATTCGAGTGGTTCCAAACCTATTTTGCAAGCATTGTTCACCGCCGTACCTGACAGTGCTAAACTTAATGAAAAATCAATTCTAGTAAATTGATCGCGGCACATCTGAGCCCTGCAAACTCCACGCCAGTGTGCCTCGCCACTCCGGTTGGAACACTGCTGGTTAAATCGAATGAAACTTGTTGTGAAGCTTGTGGTGTTATACTGTAAATGCACAACCAGAGAGCGAATAAAATAAAGTCAAGTTTAAACAAAAATGTTGTTTTGTTCAATTTAAAAAGCAGTGTTGTGAAACCCAACTTGCATAACCTAACAACTAATTCCTGTTTGCTCCGGTTCTTATGTTTACCGACACTGCGTGTATTAATATGCACTGTATAGATTTTGAGTTCCTAATCGTAAATCATTCTAATTTGAAAGGGCATTGACAAAAGCGCCAATAAGAGACAAGGCATTCCAACGTGCTATGACATCGCTCTGCATATTGTTAGAAATAAAAGAATTAAAAACGGAATTCTGAATTCGATATATGAAGTTTTTTGAGATATTCTGAAAATCCCTATCTGTTCAAAATTGCGTGTTTTTGTGTGGTCCAGCCGCCCAACCATAACACAAAACTTAGTGCGTTTAGTCGGTTAAATTTGACGTAGGCGATTTCTGTTATAGGTTAAGCACGCGATAATCATAGGTAGGCAAAGATCACTGATTTCTTTCTTTTTTAATTATTGTGTCTGCGTAGATTCTAATTTTAAATGTACCGACATGCACACGACAATTTTTAATAATGACAGTAAAAATACACAAATTAACAGAATAGGGTCCATGCATGAAGCATGGGTTATTTCGCCATCGCTCGTGGGCTTTCCTGGTATAAGTGTCCAATAAGTTCTATGTGTTAAAGCGGCTCTCTGATACGTTCGTTATTATTTAATGATATTTTACTTGTTAATAACTATTCCGTCTATGCTCCGCAAAGTTTACTCGGATTACTTCCATTGCAATTTTGATGCTACTGTTCAAGTAGTTTGCTTTGTTGGATTTAGTAATATTTGAACACCGTTTTTTAAGAAAAAAATGTCATAGTGCTTCGGTCCGTTAAAATTAAGATACAAATTAAGTCTATTAATTGT
This sequence comes from Phallusia fumigata, assembly GCA_008931825.1. Classification (NCBI taxonomy): domain Eukaryota; kingdom Metazoa; phylum Chordata; class Ascidiacea; order Phlebobranchia; family Ascidiidae; genus Phallusia; species Phallusia fumigata. The sequence goes on from QXVZ01032211.1 coordinate 21,809, forward strand.
TTGAATTTTCTTGGATTTAATCACACAACTTTACGATTAGTTGCACAAACTTCGATAAATAAAAAAATACAGTTATTTTCGTACTACAAAAAGACAACAAACCAATATAGTCTACACACTAATTTTGATTACCACAAACAGAAAGTGCATTGTGTGCACAATGTGTTAATTATGTAAGTAATGAAAACGCCAGGCACATAATACGAAATTAAGAACACTATACACACAAGAATTCTAACAAAACTTTCACTACAACAAAATTACAGTCCGTGTATAACTGATTACAGACATAGGAGTTGAAGAGTTATTTATTGTCCACATATTTTTGGCATTGTACCAAAGATTCCATGCAATCGTTTATAGCCTCAATCCTGTCATTTTCTGCCTCAAAATCCTTCGTAGCCCCATAAACTTTTATGGCTTGTTGAAATTTTTGGACAGCCTGCTCGAACTTGGACAATTCCATATAAGTACTACCTAAGCACTCCAAAATCATTCCATACACATAAGCCTCTTCGAGTTTAGACAGTTTTTTTTCTGCAAACTCGAGCGCCTCTGTTAACGTTGCCTCACTTTCAATTATATCTCCAACATCTTGTTGCAGCTCGCCAATGTGTTTCCAGCACCATGCAGTGTTTGTTACTTTGGTTTGTTCGTCAGGGTTTTCCATCTTCTCGACCAGTTTTGCCATAGAATTCATTAATGGAATAATTTTGTCGACAATGTAGGCTCGGTGATTGAAATCAGCCTCAATAAGGCTGTTTGCTGCCGTCCCAAAACCTTCACAACATTGTTGTAGTCCATCAGATGCCCTCGAAGCAATATTGTCGGACTGATAGGTTTTGGCAGCCATTTCGTAAAATAATATTGCTTCCATCGGACGTGCTTCCTCTTCCAGTTTTTCAGCAAACTGAGATAAATCGTCAGCGGTGGTTCGTGTATCATTTTGGATAATTGATTCGATTTTGGCCTTGACTTCATGAGCTTCATCAAAACGTCTAAGCGACATCAGGACTTTGTAGTAGCCAAGCAAGAAGTTGGACTGCTGAAGTTTGGGACCGAGACGATAAATTTGGTTCAAAACTCCGTAGGCTTCCTGGAATGTATTCGGGTCTGCAAAATTTTAAAGTTACATGTTAAAACGGCAGCTATTTGTGTATCAACTGTATTTTCGCCACATATTAGTAATCATTGAAAATTTTTTTATTTAGGGCCTACCTGTAGCAATAAACACATCAGTCAGTGCTAGTTTATGTTGAAATTGTGCATCATCATCTTCGGCTTCAGAAGATGCAGATGGCCGGCGGAAAAGGTCTGAAATGTAGCATATTTAAAAACGTTTGACCACTGTCCACACATGTCGGCGTGGTGTATATATGTAGTCTCACCAATCTCTTTTTCTGGAAATTTCAGTCTTTTCGGTTTCGGAGAATCTGACGAATATGTTTCCTGAAATTTGGGAATAAGACACATAAAATTCAGCAGTGTTTAGTAAGAAGTCAGCAAACAAAATGTGGTTACTGTTGCTGTCAGGGCTTTTACCAAAACTTAAATTTTATTACTATTGGCGCTGAGTCGCTGCAAGGATGAGTTGCCGCAGGTCTTCTTGATTTCACTGTGAGTTAATCGTTTCCAAATAACTTTTTACCTGGGTTTCCAGTTGGTGCATTGTAGTTTTTACAAAAAATACGGTGCTTGTCCATTGATGCACAGTTTTTCTCTTTTTATCTATAAGTATAAACATATTTTGTTTTAAATTGATCTAAACTCTCTTTACACTTAAAATTAAGGTTCTATTCTACGAAAATCGTAGGTTTGTGTGAACGTCTTCACAAGAGCGCTGCAAATTATATGCGTTTTTTTAAGCAAGCAACTTACGTTTTTTATCTTTTTTGTCAGAAGTCATCTGTAAAAAAATAATAATGAATCTTTTCAGGCGCAGAAAAAAATAACATCAATAGCGCGATGAGACAACAATCATACCAATATTCCTTTCGTTTTCAACTTCCGAATTTCCTTCTCTGCCTTTATCTTAAGTGTGGCAATTTGCTGGTGATTAGTTTTTAGTGTCTTCAAGCTCGTAATTTCTGCTGTTTCAAACTCTCCAATCTCGTCGCGATATTCCGCCGAGTACTTGCGAATTTCCTTGTTGAGCCTAAGGAGTAATTCTCCAGAAGCGATTTCGTTGAAGATTTGTTGGTTGGCAGCTTCTGTTTCTGCAACAACCTGCACTACAACACTTCCGGTTGCCATTGACTCCACAAATGTACCAGAAATAGTTTGAACTGAGTCAATCACACTGTCTACAAATCCAGGGTGATTAACTACTCTATAAACCACATATGCACCGATCGCAACCAAACCAGAAGTAGCAACCAGAGCAGCTGGTCCTCTAAAACTTAATGTTAACCTTCTACAATCGAATTCCACTTGACTTTCGTTCCTTTCCGTTTGCACAGCAACTTCCGCTGGATTTCCCAAGTGAGGTGGGCTGGCCTCAGGATTCATTGCAAAATAAGTCGCAAAAGATATTCAGATATTAAACGAAGCTGTAGTGCTCTGTCTGAAACAAACGCCTTGAAACAAAAAAACATTGGACCGTTATAGTTTTAATGATCAACACATATAAGGTTATATTTATGGGTCCTCGAGCAGGATTTTTAATCTGGTCCTGCTCTGCAAAAAATCTGTTTGCCCAGTTTAATTGAATTTTATTTTTCTGAACTAAATTGTTTGTAAAATTGCTCTTCAATTTTGTCTAGCTGGCTGGGTTGGGACCTGTGAATTTCCTGTCCGCATATCTGAATTCCATTTCCGATTTTTGCAAGCATTACAAAACATATACAAACCAAACTGACTCTCTTAGTAAATAAGGTCTGACTTTTAGCGATGTTGTTGAAACGCATTCCACCTTTTTCACCAACTGAGCTTGTATCGCAATAGATAAACGTCCGAAGGTGTTGTAATTTCCTCTTGAATATGAATAATGTTCTGAGCTCATTGGTCTTTGCCGCTGAAATACAGGAACCACGCATGCGTCGTTGCGTTGGCACTGAAACAGGAACAAGCTATGCGTCATTGCGTCTATTAATAAGAAATTATACCACCAATAATAATAATAAAACACAAGAACTGTTTGACATCTGTACGGGCTACTAGGTGAAGATTGCAATATAAATTGTAAATCCTTCACAGTAAGGTTACAAACCAGAACCCCTAGGGCGCTGCGGACCCTAATTTGACAACCACTGTTTTAGAATAACCTGAGGGTTCCTTTTTGACCTGTATCCTATTTTTTTACTGCAGATATTACCAGACCATAGCAATATTAGAAGCTGTAATTATAAGATAGGTGTACGATATAGAAAGCCTTAAATAATTGAGATGAGTGCACGATACATGAAAAAGCCTTAAAGTTAAAATAATAACCTATGGTTTACAATTTGACGGAAGTTTTTGGTTGTATGATATGGTTGATAAGACGTTGCCACCAACCTGCTACACATTCACTTTACTTTGGAACATTATAACATGTGTAAAACGTTATACACTATTTCAACAAAAGAAGTGTTCACGTATGATTAACAAATTTGCGGCAAAATGTTGTAGCCAATCACATGCGCAGTGAGTCAGACGCAAAGAACAATTTTCTCTTTCGGTGCAGAAACAAATGTAAAGATGCCATAACAATTTACTTCGGCGAATGAGGAGCAATGTTATTACTACGTCACTAATAAAAAAGTAACTGCACGTCACGCATGACTGTTTAAAATAGTTTGTCACGATATTAGGAAAACGTAAATGAAACGTCTGGTATATAACGTCTAAAATGGTTGCACACAAATGAGCTTCGATATCAGAAATAAAAATTTGTACATTACCTAGTTCTAATAAGCAGTTTGTCACTTTGTTAAAAATAACATCAATAAAAAGTCGGAGTGATTTCAATAGTGGCGGCTCGTAGCAAAAATTAGTAGGGGTGCTGCTGCGGAAATTTTTACCTTTGGGTTTTTTTATTGTGTAAAAAGAAACAGGGATAAAATAGAAATTTTATCGGAAACCTAATAAAACTCTAAATGAACAAAGCCAAATATTGTTTGCTTAATATTTTTTACAGTTTAAGACTGGTCCATTTAAAATTGACATGTACTCGATTATTAATCTCAACACACGCGGAGTACAAAAACGCTACCTTCTACCAGCAGGCCAGGGTCGCGCTGTAAGAGTGACAGTGTAGGGAATGTTGTCGATAATATCATGGGCGCCGGCACGTAGAGGCAATTAGGGGGGGGGGGAATCCAAAAATGTACTTTATAAATCTCATAAATGAAAAAGTGGCAATGCAAGTTTGCCCCCCCTTGAAAAATTTTCTGCCAGCGCCTATGGATAATATCAAGAAGAAATAGGGGGTGTTGTAGTTCCACAGTGCGTATGCACTTGTTCCCACTGGATTTCAATAATCGGAATGATTTTCTGAATGGAAGCACAAAACGTTACTTCCGCGCCAGTGATAAATGTAATTGTTTGTACGTCACATATTACGTCAAACTTGAAACCCGGTGTTAAAGGACGTAAAATAAGGAATGGAAAAAGTACTGCTACAGGCCAGTAAGATTTATAGCCTGCATATAAAGGAAGTTATCCTGTGGTCTGCTGCGTATTGTTCGATTAAGTTGATGACTTCAGTTTGGATCAACACTAGAGTTTTTGTTGGATCTCCTATAAATGAATGACAATCCTAAGCGACACAGATTCTAATGTTTTCCCACTATTTATCCTCAGCTCAACAACTGTTTCGAAAACAAAAGTTGAAAATCAGAAAAAAATTATCAAGACTTGGTCATATTTTGCATTTTTTTCGTAAAATTTAAGAATAACTGTTCTTTACACTTAGATTTAACATAAATTTAAGACATTCATATTATTCTTGAAAACACCCTACCTTTTTTAAACTTTCTAAAACACCTGTTATTGGTCCGGATATTTTGATGTGTGTGAAAAAAGAAAAATGCTTGTCCTTGGCGCTGCGTATAAAATTCTGACCTCTGTCCCAAGTAGCAGTCCGATCTAACTACGTTTGACGTTTTGTTTCGTCTATTGCATTAAAAGTTTTTGTTGAATTTGTTTCGACGTTGCGCATCTTTGTCAGTGTACAAAATGGCAACCATAACGCGCCTCCTACGCGTACAGGTAATACTAAATAATATACTGTTTTTTAAACACCTTGTTCTTGTGTTATAGCAATTAAAAGACATTTAATAAACTTATCCTCGCTAAAAGCTAGCCTGACCTGTTTGCGTGATTAATGTAGTAACACAAACCAAAAGTGTTGCATAAAAATCAGCCTGAATTGTGCTATAAATGTAATTTATGTGTTTTTTTCCATTTTATAGTCGTCATGTGTTCGCCTTTTCCACACAACAACAGTTGTACAGGCAAGAGCTGCTGTGGCTATGAGCAAATATGAACCGGATCAAAAAATCAAATATGCAAAACTTGAAGAAAACATATCAATTGTTAAAAACAGGTCAATATGCTGAATAAAAATACTGCTCATTTAGTTTTTGAAGTGTGTAAGTTATACTTGACAAGGAGCTGCCACACAGAAGGTGTAATAATGTGTTTAAAAAATGTATATTGATTGTTTTTAGTGATTGTTTTTTTGTGTACATGTTTTGAGTGTGCTAAATATCACATTTGCTTGAATAACTTCTAAACAATATTGGGTTCTTAAACTAAACTAAGTATCCAAATCAATAGGAATGACCAAAGGTGTTGTTTAAATTTACAAAAATATTTACAGTCTTGCTGTTTTTATGTAAACTAGCATTGTTACATTTGTATAAACCAGGTCTTTGTCATTCAGGTTACAACGCCCCTTGACTTTAAGTGAAAAGATTGTGTATGGACACTTAGATGATCCTCATAACCAGGTAACATTCTCTGCATTACTTTACCCACAAGTACCATGTTTAACCAAAACAGTTTATGTTACTTCTTGGTTAATACTACACAAAAAATGCACATGTTTGTGAAAAGCATGTAAAGATTTTGATTACAAGCTGTGTTGGCATATTTATGTTTTAAATTTTAATTTGTATGATCACAATTTTTTGACCAGTTAAAGCTATCAAAGGTGCTGTATATACATGGTCAGGGTAAATGCACAGAAATGAATTGGCCAGCTATTTACAAAGTATGGTTTAGGATATTGTTCGTGGTGAAAGCTACCTTCGTCTGCGACCTGACAGAGTTGCAATGCAAGATGCTACTGCACAGATGGCTATGCTCCAGTTCATTAGCAGCGGCCTTCCTAAGGTCAGCAACTTTTGTAAACAGAAGTGGCAAAAATGATGAAAAGCTGTTTTCAATATCATTGCACAATATTATTGTGCTACCAAATGACAGTAGGATTTGGTTTTTAACCTTGGGGTTAAGAGAGGTTATATACCTAGCTTTCCAGTAATTTTTTTTACCAGAGATTACAAAATTGTGACAACATCTTTTAAAAACTATTTTAAGGACGTTACACCATGCTGTTGCATCACTGAACCGTAATGCGGTTGTTTTTTAACCTTGTGGTTTAGAGAGGTCACCTACTTAGTAAACAATATAAACTATGTTTGCTTTGGACGGTAAATATGTGTTTAGCACGTAGGCTGGTGGGTGCTTCATTCGATCTAAAGTTTTTTTATAGGTAGCTGTCCCATCAACTATCCACTGTGATCATTTGATCCAAGCACAAGTTGGTGGAGATGCTGATCTTGCTCGTGCTAAAGACATAAATGCAGAGGTTTACAACTTCTTGCAAACTGCTGGGGCTAAATATGGGGTAGGATTCTGGAAACCAGGCTCGGGAATCATTCACCAGGTTTAAAATTGAATTTCTTGAATTGTTTTGTTACCTGTTTTGTTGCATTGCTTTTCCGATTGGGGCTTTTTTATGTTATATGTCAAACATGTAGGGCCCTCATGGTTACTGTGGCCGTAAGGTGTAGCAACAACCTATATAAGCGTTTTGAAGAATGTGATGCTGTGGATCTGCTCTTTACCTTTAAAGATGATAATTTGAATTTGTTCACCTTTTTATTCACTGGCTGTGGCAACCAGAAATAAAGTTGTTAAAAAGTTTGCAAGTTATACAGTGATAAAAAAAATTATATGACACCATGAGGAAAATGTTTTTATAGCTACATTAACTTTTTGTGGAAAACTGCTATGTGTTTTTCACAGACCAAAATGTAGCTGAAAGTAAATTAAACAATGGTGAACTGCTCAGGTGTGGATTTTCCGCAAGTAAATGGAATCCATGTATTGCAGATCCCACACTACCTGTAGCAATATATATACTTTTTTGGATAAAATATAACAAACAAATCAAGAAGTTGTACAGACTGATTCCAATGTCAAAATTCCTTAATTTCCTCACAAAAAAAGTTATATTCAATCAAAAAATCATCAAAATATTCCTATTTCTTTTCAGATTATTCTTGAGAACTATGCATTCCCTGGTGTACTTCTCATTGGAACAGACAGTCATACACCTAACGGTGGAGGTTTGGGTGGTGTATGTGTCGGAGTTGGTGGAGCCGATGCTGTGGATGTTATGGCCGACATTCCATGGGAACTAAAATGTCCAAAAGTGATTGGTGTGAAACTCACTGGAAAACTATCGGGATGGACTTCACCAAAAGGTCACTGAATAATAAAGTAAAAAATCTTAAATTTCAAACAGTTACATGATCTGTTGCAGATGTCATCTTGAAGGTTGCAGACATTCTTACGGTAAAAGGTGGAACTGGTGCGATTATTGAGTATCATGGACCTGGGGTGGACTCAATATCCTGCACTGGTATGGGGACAATCTGCAATATGGGAGCTGAAATTGGGGCTACGACATCTCTTTTTCCATATAACAGCAGAATGAAGGACTACCTAATTGCTACTGACAGACAAGGTATGCAACAAGACACTAAAAACTTGGTGAGAATTACTAGGCCAAAATTAACAGGTGTATAGGATGCTTTTTATTAATTGTGTAAAAATTTGAACCTGATCGGCAAAGCAATTACTCTTACAGCCTCAAATACATAGTTAAATGCTGAATGTTTTGTCCCAAACTCGAAACAATGCAACATGAAAGAGAATGAATCCCTTGTCAGTTTGTTGTGTTTTCTTGGGCAAGAAATTAAAGCATGTTGCTCGATACCAAAGATCCAGATGTGGTTTCCCAACCTTTTTAACCTTCTTGACAATTTCGCTGAAAACTTTGGACCCTTTTAATAAAAACTGTTTTTTGTGGTAAATATTTAAGTGATCAGGTTGTGTAATTCCATGTAGGTAAAATTTTGTACCAAAGTTCCAATTGGATAAAATTTTTGACAGTTTATAGGTTTGGTGTATTAATTGCAGTTTGGGAATTTTTGGTTTTGTGGGGTTCTATAACAAGGCCTATGGTAGTACTGATAATATTTCTTTCATCAAGTACGTTCCTAATTTTTTTCATGTTAGGTATTGCTGATGCTGCAAGTGACATGCAGCAACATCTTGTTCCTGATGAAGGTGCAGAATATGATGAACTAATTACCATAGACCTCGACCAGGTATGTCCACCACTCTTTCAGGCTACTGCATTTAAAACACCCATAAAAAGGACACTTACATGGCTACACAGGCTTGGTAGTAAAGCTTGCTGTTAGTCCAATCATAGACACAGCAAACTAGGTGATTTTGGTGATCCTAGACTTTCCGTGGACATGTCCATCAGTCTGTGGACCAGTGTTTTGTGATCTATGATCTGTGTTTTAGCAAGCATCACCACCTAGTCTGTGTTTAAGGTTTCTGTCACAAGTTTGAATAGTTACAGTATTTGGTCTTTGTAGTCTGTTATGTGCTTTGTTTGGCCCTTGGTCCATATGATTTGATTGAAGTGCATAAAATTGAACAAACACATCAGTTGCAGTATTACGCTCATTGTACCTATGTTACAAGATGTCCCAAAAGCTAGAATCAGTACATTTGTTCAAGTGTCAATTTACATTTGTGAATAACTTGTAATGCATTTGTAGTTGAAACCAGCATTGAATGGACCATTTACTCCAGACCTGTACAACCCATGCTCTGAAATTAAGCAAAATGCTGAGAAAAATGGATGGCCACTTGAAGTTAAGGTACAACTGACTGTCAATTAATACCTATTATGACCAACTGTATTAACACCATAAATTAGATCACCCAAAAAGCTATATTACCCTCGTCTTTAGAACTTGATTTGTGTTCTAAAAAGACAGAAAAAATAGCTGAAATAAATGTTTGTCTGGTTTCTATGCATTTCATTGTTGTGTCTTTGATATGCTCCCAGCTTTTCGCACAATTTTTCATTTATTTTTAACATGTTAGTTTGTTAAGTTAGATTAGGAAACAAAAAGTCAGCGGTGTGGTCATAACTTCAGTGTATAAAAGCAACATTGGGGTCAAAATATTTTATGTCTAAAGCTCTACTTAGTGTTCTAAAGTGTAGTCAATTAGTTACGAACAGTTGCTTTATGTCAGCAAATTTTTGGAAATGAATAGAATGTTTTTATTAATGTGAATTTTTTGTTTTAAAGTTGCAGTGGAAAATGTGTTTTAAAAGCCATGTTTTTTGCACTAGGTTGGTTTAATTGGGAGTTGTACAAACAGCAGTTACGAGGATATGGGAAGAGCAGCCCACATCTGCAAACAAGCTAAAGACAAAGGTTTAAAAGCCAAGTAAGATAAAGAGAAGTCTATTAAAACAACCCACAATATTGATAGGTCTAAGGATTGAAAATGTAAATATGTTTCATAACAATAAACTGGTGAAAAAACCTGTAAATTATTCTAATGCTGTGTAAAACTAATTCAAAAATTTTTTTTCCAGATCAGCTTTCACAATTACCCCAGGATCAGAACAAGTGAGAGCAACTATTGAACGTGATGGATATGTAAGTTCTAAAAAGTTTTTTTATTTTGGACCTACAACTGTGTTTAATGTTGATTTTATCTTAAAAGCATTTCAGTATTTCAAACTTTGAACCTACTAATAAGGTTTTAAGTTTTTGAAACAAATATTTTTGGTTGTCATGTTTAAAATTTCATCAACAGTTTACTGTCAACAATTTTTAAAAATTTAGATTTTATTCTGTTTTGTTGTATAATTCCAAATAGCTGTATTACCCATTTCCTTATCTAAAATCCTAAAAATGAAATGTTTAGTGTACATGTGTGTTCAAAATGGGCCATATATATTAAATCAACAAAGGTTAATATGCTTTAAAAATTTTAAACATTTGTCGCTTTTTTAAATTTACAAAACACAACAAGATTTTAAAAACCTACAATTTTACGAAAGCACAATTTTTAGCCTTGTTTTAACATTTTTTATAATCCGCAGGCCCAGATATTTCGTGACGTGGGTGGTATGGTTTTGGCAAACGCTTGTGGACCTTGCATCGGTCAGTGGGATCGCAAAGATGTCGCCATGGGTGAGAAAAACACCATTGTTACGTCATACAACCGCAACTTCACTGGACGGAACGATGCCAATCCTGCAACTCATGCCTTCGTGACGTCACCCGACGTAGGTTGAAGTGATGTCATCCACAATGACGTGTTTGTTGTTGTATAAAGTCTTGTTACGCAATGGTGACGCAACATGACATAACGTAGCATTAAAGGACGTCATGAATGTTATTACCTAACGTGTGTGTTTAGTGATGTATCAGTGTACACAAATGGCAATTCTCCTAGCTGTCGCGTTCGGGTTACGTCACCCGGCACGCCGTGTATTGAAATGACGTCATAGGTGTTTTAATTCGTTTTTATTCGCAGACATAAAACTGATTGGCGTCATTAAATATTGATTTCCCAATAAACCATTGTTGCAGGTGGTTACTGCAATGGTGTTCGCCGGACAACTTGGTTTCAACCCCGAAGTAGATTACCTTGAAGCGGCGGACGGGTCAAAGTTCAAGTTTGATGCGCCCACTGGTGACGAACTTCCAGCAAAGGTAGAAACAAAAATAGGTTTTCGCCGACTCACATCTACATACGCCACACACTTGCCGAATTCCCGTATTGGGTGATTTTTCACAAAACATCCAAACACTGTTGACAAAAGCGAGGGGAGCAATTCATCGTTAGAATGAGAGTATTACTGTCTACTGTAGTAGGAGTCATATCGTTCGGTCCTATTGCTCGGAAAACCGGTAATTATGGCCCCCCTTCCACGAAGGGGACACATATTGTTTTTACTCTGTTTTTTCTTTTTTTCTGTCTAACGCGAGTTTGTTCCCACGTTTTAGTCATGAAGGAGTCGTCCAAATTTCTTCAAATTTTCACACATGATAGATGCTTATCTGAAATACTNAGACATGGCGGTGCTAATTAAGGTGGGTAAATCGTAACTTTTTCAGCGACATTGAACACACACTGTTGTAGTTTTGTAAAAATAAATGTGTTACACAATCAACAATGTATGGGATGATATTTGAGTCCGATTAACATTGGGACTTTATTCGGAACTGAATCCGTAATCACAGTTTTATTAGAACGGAATTTACAACCACTTAAAGCCACTTGTATTATTTTAACCACTTTTAATATTTTATCCTTGCGACCACTTGTATTATTTTACTCTTGCGCCCTTACAAGTTTACTTGCCCTTACAGGTGCGTTTTATTCGTCAACTTCACAAAATATTATATGCACGCTACTAGACAACTTTTTTAACGGGATAGAGATAAAGTTTCCTTATTTGTATTCTACTTTCACCCCATGCAATCAAACCGTGTATTTCTACTTTCACCATCCGAAGCAAAATGCGAGCAGCTCTGTAATTTGTGGTATGTAGGTAAAAGGCAAATGTACAACGGACCACATAAGTATGGCAGGCCCATGGTTGAAATATCGTGGTCACCTTGACAATATTTCCAATAACATGCTGATTGGAGCAATCAATATCGAAAACGAGCAAGCAAACAAGATCAAGAACCGACTGTCCAATGAATATGGAGCTGTACCTGATGTAGCGCGAAATTACAAGGTAAAAATTAGTTA